>CAMZMU010000079.1:47230395-47446302 GCA_947311845.1 Poa pratensis | reverse complement strand
CGGCGTGCGCCAAATCCGGCGCCAACTCGCTACGCTGAAGAAGCGAGACCTCTCCGCGCCGAGTACTTCAACAAGATGAAGGCTTCGCCGACGCCATGGCTATGGTCGGCCACCCCATCTCGGATGACGAGCTGATCGACACATCGTTGTTGGCCTCGGCTTCGCAGTTCGAGTCGCTGCAGTCCTCGCTCGCCGTCCTCAGCGCCGCCGGACATTCCCTCTCCCTGCCTGATTTTTATGCTATGCTCTTGTCCTGTGAATCCATGCGTGAGCAGAACAATGAGGCCGGACTACACCTCTTCGGCAAACTCCGCTGGCCCGGCACGGCGATGCAGGCTACGGATGGTAGACGCCCCTTCGACAACAACACCGGGCGCACCGGTGGCAGGCCCAATGGAGGCCAGCAAGGAGGCGGTAGCGGCTCTCAGGGCTACCAAGGCAACCGCGGTGGCGGCGGTGGCCACGGTAATGGAGGGGGCGGCAGTGGCTACGGCCACGGAGGCGGTGGCAGTGGCGGTCACGGAGGCGGTGGCAATGGCGGCCGTGGGAGCGGTCGTCGTTTCCGTCCTCGCTGCCAGCTCTGCAACAATTGGGGGCATGACGCCCTCGCATGCCGCAAGTACACTCAAGGCCACCAACCAACGAACGGCGGTCCGGCAATTCTGCACCACGCACCACGACGATCATCCGTGGGTTCTCGACACCGGCGCCACTGATCACCTCACCAACGACATGGATCGTCTGAGCATGCAAGAGCGCTACCATGGCAGGGATCAAGTCCACGTCGCAAACGGTAAAGGTTTGTCCATTGCGCATGTTGGTCATTCTAGTTTAGCTGGTCCCTCGCAATCTCTTGTTCTGAAAAAATATACTTCATGTTCCTGACATTAGGCAGAACCTTTTGTCTGTTTATCGCCTTGTTTCCGATAATAATGTCTTCGTTGAATTTCATAAACATTTTTTCTTTGTTAAGGACAAGGCAACTAAGAACATCCTCATTCACGGTAGGAGTCGTGGAGGTCTCTATCCGCTCCCGTTTG
Organism: Poa pratensis; assembly: GCA_947311845.1. Lineage (NCBI taxonomy): Eukaryota > Viridiplantae > Streptophyta > Magnoliopsida > Poales > Poaceae > Poa > Poa pratensis. The sequence goes on along the minus strand of CAMZMU010000079.1, from coordinate 47,445,262 downwards.
GTCGTGCTCCCTCCCATGAGCGGCACGCTTCTTCCGGAGTCAAGCTTTCGTCGAGAAAGTGGCATCAGCGTCTCGGTCATCCTTCGAATAATGTAGTGCAAACCATTGTTAAGTCCAATAATTTGAGTTGTAGTCCAAATTCTGAGTCATCGGTGTGTGATGCCTGTCAGCGGGCTAAGAGTCATCGGTTTCCTATAATTATTCTTCTCGTGTTTCACATACACCTCTTGAGCTTATTCATACTGATGTTTGGGGTCCCGCGTTACCTTCTTCTGGGGTTTTAAGTACTATGTTAGTTTTATTGATGATTACAGTCGCCATTGTTGGATATACCTGATCAAGCATAAATCTGATGTTGAGGGCATTTTCTACATTTTTCAGAAACATGTTGAGCGTCTTCTTAATACCAAATCCGTACCGTGCAATCCGATTGGGGTGGTGAGTACCATCGCCTCCATGCTTATTTCCAGCGCACGGATATTTCTCATCGTGTTTCCTGCCCCCACACCTCCCAACAAAATGGCATAGCCGAACGCAAGCATAGACATCTAGTTGAAACTGGGCTCGCTCTTTTAGCTCACTCATCTCTCCCCCTACGCTTTTGGGATGAAGCTTTTCTCACGCTTGCTATCTCATCAACCGCATGCCCTCCCCCGTCCTTAACAATGCCACACCCATTTTTCGCCTCCTACATATAGCCCTTGACTACTCTTTTCTCCGCACTTTTGGTTGTGCGTGTTGGCCGAGCCTTTGCAAGTATAACTCTAGGAAATTAGAATTTCGATCCAAAATGTGCATTTTCCTAGGGTATAGTCATATGCATAAAGGGTACAAGTGCCTCGATCGTAGTACTGGTCGTGTTTACATCTCTCGTGATGTCATTTTCGACGAGAAAGTTTTCCCTTTTGCCACTCCCGGTGTTACCATTGATTTCTCCAAACTCCAGCCTATCGCTTTTCCTTTGCGTGAACCAGTTATTCAGAATACCGACACTCGCACTTATGACATTACCTTGTTACCCATTGACCTGCCTGGTATTTCTTTGAGTGCTCTTGTGCAGGAACAGCCGGATGTGATCAACGTCAACACTCCTTCAACTACGATCGACGTGCATGCCTCGTCGTCCGAGCCAGCCCAGGCCTCTGCGCCTGGCCATGCTGGGTCTTCTTCGCCTGGTCATGCTGGGCCGTCTGCGCCTGGCCCTGCCGGGTCCTTTGCCTCCCCGCCACGGTCCCCCGATGGGCCGGTCTTCGACGCTCCATCGCCTCACGCGTCGCCTGCGATGTCACCGACCACTGCTGGGTCTGCGTCTCCTGCTGATAATGGGCCCGAGCCGTCCGCAGCTCCTGGCCCATCTCGGAGATCGCGGCCTCCTGCGTCTGCTTCTTCCACGGACGCTGCTGCTGCCCCGGTGCAGCATACCATGATCACTCGCCGGCGTGCTGGCGTGCACCGGCCGTGGCGCCTACTGACGGCACGGTCCGCTACAACCCCTATCGCCGGGGTGCCTTCCTCGCTGTACCGTCATCTCACTGCACTGCTTTGACCGAGCCCGAGTGGAGGACTGCCATGGAGGAGGAATTCGATGCGCTCATGCACAATCATACGTGGTCGCTGGTCCCTCGGCCTCCTGGTACGAATGTTGTCGGCAGCAAGTGGATCTTCAAGACCAAGTTTCGTCCGGATGGTTCCGTGGATAAACACATGCGCGTTTGGTTGCTCGTGGCTTCACACAGCAATATGGCATCGATTATCATGATACTTTCAGTCCAGTGGTGAAGCCGGTCACCGTTCGGCTTGTTCTTTCTTTGGCTGTATCACGTGGTTGGTCCCTTCGTCAGATCGATGTCAGCAATGCTTTCCTCCATGGTTTCCTTGACGAGGATGTTTATATGCAGCAGCCGCCTGGTTTTGAGGACTCCCGATACCCTCAGCATGTCTGCAAGCTTCAGCGCGCGCTTTATGGGCTCAAGCAGTCCCCCCGCGCCTGGTACGCTCGTCTTAGTGACAGATTGCTTCAACTTGGTTTTGTTGCCAGCAAGGCGGACACCTCCCTCTTCATTTTTCATCGTCAGGGTGTCACCATTTATATGCTTGTTTATGTCGATGACATTGTGATTGCTGGCTCCTCTTCTGCTGCCATTGAGCGTTTGGTTCAGACTCTCTCCAGCACGTTCCCTATCAAGGATCTTGGTCGGCTGGAGTATTTTCTAGGTATTGAGGCTGCTTATAAGTCCCAAGGTATGGTGCTTACTCAGCGCAAGTATGCATTGGATTTGCTGCATCGAGCTGAAATGGAGAACTGTCGACCTACCGTCACCCCATGTCCTCCACCGACAAGCTCTCCCGCCACCTTGGTGATCCCTTGGTACCGACGATACTTTCCGGTACAGGAGTCTTGTTGGTGGCCTTCAGTATCTCACATTGACGAGGCCAGATTTGTCTTTTGCTGTCAACAGAACTGGTCTTCGCATTCAGCCATCCTCCTCCTCTGTGCTTAACATCTACACTGATGCTGATTGGGCGGGTTGTCCGGATGACCGTCGTTCTACTGGTGGTTTTGCTGTCTTCCTTGGACCGAACCTCATCTCCTGGAGCTCTCGAAAGCAACCCACGATTTCTCGATCCAGCACAGAGGCTGAGTATAAGGCATTGGCGAATGGCACTGCCGAGGCGATATGGATTCAGTCTCTCCTTCAGGAGCTTGGTGTGTCTCTCTCCCGGCCTCCCGTACTTTGGTGTGATAATCTTGGTGCCACCTATTTGACTGCTAATCCAGTATTTCATGCTCGCACTAAGCACATCGAGATCGACTTTCATTTTGTTCGTGAGAAGGTCGCTGCCGGTGCATTGGATGTCCGTTTCATCGCCTCTGGAGACCAACTTGCTGATGTTTTCACTAAACCAGTTACACAACCTGTACTCCGTAATTTTAGTTCCAATCTCAACCTTGTACACGACGGTTTAGATTGAGGGGGAGTATTGGAGATAGAATCGGTTTAGTTTAGATATTCCATATATTATGGATTGTGCATATCTGTACTCGGCAGAGATCGGTTGTGATCTCTTGCCTTGCCTTGCCTTGTACGTTTTCCTCTTGTGTATAAAGAGAGCACCCCACGTTGGGGTTTAGCACGGCAAATATTTGTTTTGACTAACGGCACGAGGCAAGCGCGTCCGGGCTGGGACCTCCTTGGTTTTTTTTTATTTTTTCATATTTTTTTATTTTTTATTTTCTCAGATTATTTTATTTTTATTAGGCTGACAAGTGGGTCCACTGTCAGTTAAGGTGTTAATTTGCCCACGTCTCAATTCGCGATTAATTCAGGATTTGACTTTTTTGCGAAATCTTCAGAAAATATGAGACGTTTGTGCGATTCAAATAAAAAGTGGTACCAAACTGTAATTAAGTCCTGAAAAGTGGTAGTTTTGATCAACTCTACACGGCGAAAGCGAAAGCATGATGAACTCACCAACAATAGTACGCGGCAGCAGCAGCGGAATGAGCAGCAACAACAACACGACATCACATAGATATTCTACGGGTATGCTCACGTTACTTTCTCTGTAATTAGTTCTGTCAGAACCAATCGTAAAAGTTAAAGTAGTACTACTGCATTGGTTCTGTAATGGACGTTAGAGAATGAGCAGGAACTCTACGTGGTTCTATAACATGTACTCCTGTTATGGAGTATTTCATAACGGTTTAATTAATTCTATCACAAGTCACAACCAATCGGAAAAGTTACAGTACAACAGCCCTACATGGTTCAGTAATTGCAAGTCCATAACAAACGACTTCTGCTGATGCAGCGAGGGAGAAAAATGACGGGCGACTCTGAGGCGATTCTGAGGCGATGACGGGCGACTCGACGGTCTCCGGGGGCGGCGTCCGCGCCGGCCCTCCCTTCTCGCCGGCCGGCCTTCCCTCGCCGGTGCTGCGGTCTCGGCCGTCGCTGAACGGAGATGGGCTCCGGGGTCGGTTCTGGGAGGAGGATCGGCCGCAGGTGGCTCCCGACTCGGGCAGCGACGAGGAGGTACGGGTGCTGTCGCCAAGGTCGCCGGCGACGCTAGGCGATTTCCTCGCGTCGGCTCAACACCGGCGTTCGCCGCGCTCGGATGGGGTTCGCCGCCCGTTCGCTCCTGGCGGATGTGGCTCCCGATTCCGGCCGGGGAGCGGCTGTCCGGCGGCGCGGCGCCCGCAGAGCTCACCGGCGCGTCCACGGCAAGCGTCTGCTCCGGCCCCGGTGCGCCCTCTCCCAGCTTCCTTCCCCTCCTCTCCGGCCGTGGCCGAGACTCTGCCCGGACCTCCGGAGACACCGCCGCCGCCGCCGGCGACGAGGGGGTCACTGACCCTAGGGTTAGCTCTGACCCCTACTTGGGCTGGGCCTTTGGATGGGCCGGCCCTTTTGCCCTCTGTGGAGGTGGACCAGCTAAGAGGCTGCGCGGACGGGGTGGGCTTGGGGGCTGCCCCGCTGCGGTGTTGGGCCCCTTCCCCGGCCTTTGTGGAGGCCCAGTCCACTCGTGAGCTTGGGCCCGTCCCAGCCACGTTTTGGTGGATCCCCAGGGGTAGCCGAGACCTATCGCTAGGTTTTCCAGCTTCTGAAGAGGACGTGCGGCGGCGCGGTGCTCAGGCAAAGTCCATCGTCCTCACCCCTCCCCCGCCGCCCCTCTCCTCCTCCTTCGCGCAGGTGGTGCTGATGGCGGGGTCTGGTGCTGGCGCGAGCAGTGGCGCGAGTTCCCGCGGGCAGGGTGGCCCCAACCACGGCGGTGCGCGTCGCCTTCAGCCGGCTGCTGCGCCGCCGGCCGTCCCGGTGGCCAACCCGCAGCTCCCCCTCGCCCCCAACCCGCCGCCGGTGCAGCCACGCTGGTACATCGAGCGGGAGCGGAAGCGCGAGGCCAAGAGGCTCGCGCGGCGCAAACGCAAGCCATGACCGCGGCTCCGGCGCCGGTGGCCGTGCCCCCGCCGTCTGCGGTGCAGGGTGGTGGCGGGCGGGACGCGGCTCGTGCGGCTGGGAAGGCGCCAGCGGTGCCCGCTCGCCGGCCTCCCCCTGCGCGCCCCTCCTCCTCGACGCCGGTCTCTGGCTCGGGTGGCCCGAGTGCTTCCCAGGCGGAGTGCTTCAAGTGCGGCCAGACTGGCCACTTCCAGTCGGCGTGCCGCTTCACCCCGGACCATGCCGAGCTGCAGCTCATGGGGCAGGCCATTCCGGGAGAGGGTTTCTTCTACCTCGACTTCGAGGAGAGCGAGTCGGAGCTCGAGGAGGACACCAACGAAGCCATCATCTCCTTTGCGGGACATGGGCTTCCGATCCCCGCCTTGGAGGCGGAGCTGCGCCATCTGGTGGAGGGCGCTTGGGACTGGAGGGTGCAGGAGGTTGGCCCCCTTCAGTTCTCGGTGTGCTTCCCCTCCCGGGACCTCCTCAAGATGAGCGTGAGGAGTGGCAGGATCTTCTTGCCGCTCAACAACCTGGAGGCTGCCATCCGGCTGGCGGATGCGGATCCGGCGCCGGCTGTGGTTCTCCAGGAGGCGTGGGTGACGATCACGGGGCTGCCCAAGCGCATGAGGAAGGTGTCGCGTCTCATGGCCGGGATGCGCATGCTTGGGCGTCCCCTGGAGGTGGATACCCGCACCCTCGCCAACCGTCTCCCGGTTCGGGTGCGCATGGCCTGCCGCAACCCGGCCAAGCTCAATGGCCGGGCTGAGATCTTTCACAGGAACGAGGGTTTCACTGTGGGAGTTAGCGTGGAACTACCGGGGACGAGCTCTTCCGCCCCTCGCCCCGCGACCCCCGGCTGACCACGACAGCTCCGGGGAGGACAGCCTCAACGAGGAGTGGAGGCTGGCTGGCGAGAAGGACCAGCGGACCTATGGGGCCGCTCCTCAGGCTGGTGCGGCCAACTCCTCGCTGACGGCGGCGCCGGCGGCCGGGGGGCAGCCCAGGGTGGCTGCTGCCTCGGTGGTCTCGGCCGTGGAGGAGGTGCCACTGGTGGGAGACCAGTACGGCTCCAACCTGAGGGGAGCCAAGGCGTGGCCCCCTTCTTCTCCGTCATCGAGCGCCTGCGGGCGGCATCGACTACCACCGAGCTGGTGGTGATGGACGTGGTGCCACCACTCCCGTCCCCTCGGGCGGAGGAGGCTGATGGTGCCAGCATGCTCTCCCCGGGCTCCCTGGCCTCGGAGGGCTCGCCGGCCCCTGCCAAGGCCGGGCTCGGTGGTGTGGAGGTGGAGGTCGACTCGGAGGCGGAGTCGGGCTCGGTAGCGCAGCTGGCGACGCTGCCGGAGGACTTGGAGGTACCGGCTGGAGGTGCGACCTCCCGCCGCCCGCGCTCCAGGGCTAACCCTGCGGGTCCGCCCCGCAAGAGTGCGAGGCTCCACGGCCCGGAGGCGGCTGTGCACTCGGTGGAGCGGGCAGAGCGCCGTGCCGCGGTCAGGAACCTCGAGGGACCAGGTTCGTCCTCATCTCCTTTCGCTGTACTCCAGGATTTGCCTGATTCACCTTACAGCGGTAGTTCATGATGTGGGTCTTGCTTTCGCGGTAGAAGCGGGTACCGAGTCTGAGGTCCTTTCGCTCATTCGGGCGAAAGAGAAAGCGCAAGCTGCGATCGCTGAAGCGATCTTCCGCCGGGACGCAGCGGTGGCCGAGGCGGCCGCCGCGGTCGCGAGAGAGCCGGACGAGGTGGTTGGGGCCACCGCGGAAGGGGAGGTGGAGCCGGTGGAGCCGGCAGCCGTTCCTCTGGCTAAGTCCGTGGCCACCCCCACTGCCACTACGCGGGGTACGGCCAAATCTAAGGTGGCCGCCCGTCGTGGACGGAGGAGAACCCCTGTGTCGTGATGCGGGGAGGTTTTTACAATATCCGGGGTTTTGGACGGCCGGGACGTCGAACCCAAATCAAGGATTTTATTTCCCGAGAGCGTTTAGACTTTGTTGGCCTCCAGGAGACCATTAAATCCAGCTTTACCCCGGCTGAGCTGCGAAGTATCGACCCTGGGGGGCACTTTGCATGGCACCACACCCCAGCTAATGGTCATTCGGGCGGAATGCTGTTGGGAGTCAACGAGGATTCATATGAGGTGCAGAAATGGAGTAGTGGCTCCTTCTATATCCAGGCGGATGTCTTGCAGTTAGACACTTCCAAACACTGGGCTGCCTGGTGGTTTATGGGCCTGCAGACCACCGCCGCACTGATGAATTCCTGTCGGAATTGGCCACGGCCATTGCGACTTGCCCTCTACCGTTGGTGGTTGGAGGAGATTTCAACCTGATTAGGGGATCAGAGGATAAGAACAACGATAACATCAACTGGCCCCGAGTGCACAAATTCAATGACTTCATCGCGAACCTTGCACTCCGGGAGATTCGCAGAGGTGGCTCTCGCTACACCTGGACGAATAGACAGTTGAACCCTGTACGCTCTGTGCTGGACCGGGTACTGATGACTAACGAGTGGGAGGCGCTCTTCCCACTCTGCTCGCTGACAGCGGAGACCATCATTGGTTCGGACCATGCAGCCCTTGTGCTCACTCCGGGGAAGAACTGAGGAGACGAGCCCTCGGTTCTTCTTTGAGAAGGCATGGCTAGAGAGACCAGAGTTTGCGGACTTGGTACAGGAGAAGTGGAGGGGGCTCGTGGGACTTGTGGGTTCCTCAGTGACCCCATCACTGACTGGAATAAGATATCTGCAGGCCTTCGTCAATTCCTAAAAGGCTGGGGGGCCAATATAGGACGAGAGGACAAGGACTTGAAGGCGGACATTCTTACCCAGATTCAGGGCTTGGATGCCTTGCCGACTCCTCGGCTGGATGACGAGGGCTGGGCCCTCAGATATCATCTGGAGACCAGCTCACCCATCTCGCCAAGATGGAGGAAGAGTACTGGCGGCAAAGGAGCCGTGTCCAATGGCTGCTGAAGGGCGATGCTAACACGGCCTTTTTTCATGCCATCGCCAATGGTCGCCGGAGGAAATGCGCCATCACCCGGCTGACCTCGGAGCAGGGTACCATTTCGGACCCTAGGGGTATTCAGGCGCACATCTACGATTTCTATCGTAGGTTGCTTGGAGAGGAGGGAGAGTCGAGGCTCTTCTCCCTCACCAATACCCTGTGGGACGTGGAGGGCCGCGTCTCGGAGGAGGAAAATCAGGATCTCATGCTTACCTTCACTTGTGAGGAGATGGACTCGGTCCTGAAAAGCATGAAGGTGGACACGGCTCCGGGCCCGGATGGCCTGCCGGTGATTTTCTTTAAAAGTTCTGGCCTCTGGTAAGACCATTGATCATGGATATTACGAATGGTTTCGCTCTTGGGAGAGTGGACATTTCGAGGCTGAATTTTGGGGCCCTCACGCTTATCCCCAAAGTTCCGGGGCGGAAGATATCCGACAGTTTAGACCGATAGCTCTCATTAACGTCATTTTTAAGTTTGTCGCGAAAGCCTATGCGCTTAGTTATCTCCCGTCGCTCATCGCACGATTAGTAGGACTCAATCTGCGTTTATTAAAGGAGGCACATCCATGAGGGGTTGTCTCCCTTCACGAAATCGTGCACGAAACTAAGTCCAAGAAACTTGGGGGAGTTTTCTTGAAGCTGGACTTCGAAAAGGCCTACGACCGTGTGAAGTGGCCTTTCTTGCGTGAGGTGCTCCTCCGCAAAGGCTTTGACCCAGGTTGGGTTCATCGCGTCATGGGGTTGGTCTCGGGGGGCCAAACCGCCATTACCATTAACGGGGAAGTGGGCAACTTCTTCCGCAATGGCGGGGGGTGCGCCAGGGCGACCCCCTCTCACCACTTCTCTTTGACTTTGTGGTGGAGGCGCTTGCCGCCATTTTGGACGCGGCAAAGGGAGCGGGCCATATCTCTGGGCTCATTCCCCACGTGATACCTGGGGGGGTATCACACCTGCAATATGCAGATGATACGATCATTATGATCCAGCCGGACGACATGGCAATCGCCAACCTAAAATTCATCCTCCTCTGTTTTGAGAGCATGTCTGGGCTGCGGATTAATTTTCACAAGAGTGAGGTCATGGTTTTGGGGAACCCGGACCTGGATCACCAGCGGATAGCAAACATGCTAAACTGCAAATTAGGGGTGTTCCCCTTTACCTACTTAGGTTTGCCTATTAGTGATAGAGCGCTGACGGCGGGGGATTGGGGTTCCCTTCCGATGAAAGTGGCTAAGAGGGCCGACCCCTGGATGGGGAATATGATGTCAGCGCGGCGCGTCTCACGCTGATCAACGCCTGCCTCTCTAGCCTTCCGCTCCATGCCATGGGCGTCTGCCTGCTGGGCGACGGAGTCCATGGGGCGATGAACAAACACCGTGCGCGATTCTTCTGGGGGGACTCACGCACGAGGCGACGATACCACTGGGTGCGATGGGAGGACATGTGTCTACCCAAGGCCCTCGGGGGATTGGGGATCATGGACACAAAGCGCATGAACAAGTGCCTTATGGCCAAATGGATTTGGAAGCTTTACGCTGGAGAACAAGGCTTGTGGGCCGATATTCTCCGGAACAAGTACCTTAGGGATAAGGACTTATGGTGGACTCCCACACCTATGGCTCACAATTTTGGAAATCCATCCAAAAGGTGAAGGATGTGTTCCGCTTGGGGGCGAAACACGAGATTGGTAATGGACTTGCCACCAGGTTATGGTTAGACTGGTGGATAGGCCCGGGTCCTCTTTCGGAGAGCTTCCCGGAGATTTTTACCATTACTGCGGAGCCGGAGATCACTATTGCCGACGCCCTCAGCCAGATGGTTGGGACATTCCCTGTAGCGCGCGTTTGGCCATGTCGAACAAAACCAATGGATTAATCTGTTGAGAACAATTGAGGGTACGCGACTAACCCCGGCTCCCGACCGTATAATTTGGGCCCTGGAACCTTCGGGGAGGTTCTCGGTCAGGTCCTTATACCGCAAGCTGTGCGAGGGAACCCCCCGTAGACACTTCTGCGAGATATGGAGGATTGCGGTTCCCCGTAAGATCAGAGTGTTCCTATGGCAGCTTATAAGGAAGAGATTGCCGTCAAATGACAACATTCACCGCCGAAACGGCCCTTCCTCAGGCAGATGTGCCTTATGTGGGGAGTTTGAGGACACCAACCACATTTTCTTCGCATGTCCTCTCGCCAAGTTCATGTGGAGCGCAGTGCGGGAGTTGTTTCAGTGCAACTGGAACCCCACCTGCTTCCCGGATGTTTACCGAGAGTTGTGTAGACACACGGGACAAGCGAAACGTGTTTTGTGGACGTGTTGCGCAGCGCTAGTCTGGTCGCTTGGACGACTAGGAACAAATTCACCATTGAGGGGATCTTCCCTGGTCAACCGCTGACGGCCTCTATAAACTTTCTATGTATCTACAGGTGTGGAAGCCAGTGGCTAGGAGACAGGACCGCGAGACGGTGGAGCTGACGATTAGCAGGATCCGTCAGCTCTACACACAGGTGCGGGAGGCCCCGGCAACCTGACACCCCGTCATCCCTGCTTGTATCCCTCTCTTTGGTTTCCTTGGTGAGCTCGTTTTAGTCTTGTGGGGCTGGGCTCTCTACTAGGTGTAGTAGCTGTGTGTTACTCCATGTGCTACCCTTGCGCCATGTTGCGCTTTTATTTCCGAGCCTGCGTGCTCGTGTGTTGCCGGCTCTCGGCATGTAAGAACTATGTGGTTACTGTGGCTTCATTAATTTAAAGCCGGGCTCATCTTGAGCCTAGGGTCTTAGTCCATAACAAACTAAAATCCTTGAGTACTGCGTAGTTCTCAATTGCTCTATCCAGTAATCGAGATAGTGGAGTTGATTTCCTACGAAATTATAACATAATTGTTTTCTTTCACAACCTACTATAATTTGATTGTTTTGTCGAGGAAAAAAAATCCGGTTTCCCATCGACCATGTCTTACTAGATATATAACAAATTCTTCCTTGGACAATTATGGTAAAATGCCTGTTGTAATATTGTCAAATATAACTGGTTGAGCAATTTTACAAACACCAGTCTATATATGATGATTTAAATGAGCACAATGAGGTCTGATTTTGTTCGGCCGTCGCAACCCACGAGTATTTTGCTATCTTAGAAATATATCTCGGTCTCGTGCACTGATTGTAGCGTGCGTGCTACTCGACCAATCATCGCGTGACACCCTCCTCGCCACGGCCGGGTCCCTCCTCGGGCGCGGTTGGACAAGGCGAGGATGGTCACCACGACCATGCCTGCGTGCTCCCATCGACATGCCAAGGCAACACAGGCCGGCGAGCTCCACGGCGAGGATCAGCAAGTGCACGCCCGTTGCTGCCCCACGCTTGGTCGGTGACGAGCACCCCGACCGGCTAGCCATCACGCGTAGCCCTATCTCGACAGGCGGCGAAGCACACACGCAAGCACATATGAATTTCTTTCACTGTTGCTATGTTTTCATAATAGATTATGACACGTGCATTGCACGTGCACGTCCACTAGTATCCATTAAATCTCAAAAGTTAAACTTAATATTTTGTTAAAGGAATACGTGGAGAAAGAAAAACTAAACCTCCTATTTAGAGCAAGGGACACTCATACAAGGTAAATAACGGGTTTCCTCTCGGTAGGACTCTGACATCACAGCAGAAACCGCGGTGTACTCACGGCAGGAAAATAATGTCGCGGCAGTATACTCACGGCAGGTCTGATGCTGCCTTCCCTAGTGTTCTCAAGAAGCTGGGGTTGCCTACTCCCAGGGCACCCTCGGATGAAGAAGATGGAACCTCACCAAGATCTCCAGAGCTGAAGAAGCACGCTGCTGCTGGGGCATGGACCACCCCGACCTCTACTCTGGATGTGGAGGCCATCTGATGCGTCGCTGCAAAAACAAACCCTGCGCGAGGCGTTTTCTCTTTTGTTTATGTTTCCTTGTAGTAAGGATGAACTCCTAGTTTTCTTATACTGGTAGTCTGTGGCTTGCACCATGATAGGGTGGAGCCTTTTTGTTTCTCCTGTGCTTCGGTTGTGAAGCATTTTGCTGCGCTGGGTCCTATTCCTGCTTCCTGTATCAAAACCTGCGGACAGGTTTCGTTGAGTCTTATCAATGGAACCGGGGGCGAGGCTCCTGTTATTCTAAAAAGTATAGTCACGGCAGGATAATCATGCTCATGGCCAATAGCAGGGAAAGGCAAAGGTTTGGAAACCGTGTCACGGTACGAGCTCGTCAGCATAGCCATCAAGAGATATACATCCGAATTGCGAAGGTAGAGAGAAGCAATATTTTTGGTCATTCTGATCCAATTGCGGCAACAAATCGTGGCGTGATAGGGCTCTCGTCAGTCAATCCGTATCGTACCAGGAAAACTGCACGTGCTAGGCTGTCGTGGCAACGATTCCGTGTTGTGGCATGATGTTGTTACTTCCGTGGCAGGAATAAGCTGCAAAAACGGTGTCACGACAGATAATCGCAGGAGGAACCCTAGCTGTTCGTGGCCTCCGTCTTCCTTTTTCTTCCCAAGTTGTTGAGATGCAAACTAGCGAACTCATCGACTCTCCGCCAAATTCCCAGCAAAAACTGATCTACAAGTCTTCAGTAAACCAACAGATCAATCTACACAGGGTAAACTTGCGATGATAAACCCAATAATCTGATACCACATGATAAGGTTCCAGTAGATGATCGTAAAGTTTTCCCCCCATCTTTCACAGTGAGCCAACCAAATAGCAACACTTCCAATCACGGATCCACACAACTGAAGACGAGGAACAAGTTCAGCATGCAACGTGATGTTGATCAACACGCCTCATACCTTAGCGTAATAATTCTTATTCACACAAGAACTTTAGGTAACTTTATTCAAACTGGATACATGGCGCCGTTCATGGAGCGATGCATCACACCTCAACACAACTCAAACTTTAACCTAGAATTAGACCTCCCTAAACTCTAGCCGCTGCCTCCTTATGGAGGCAACCAAACTCCTAGTCGGTTTGGATGGGCCCAAAGCGGAACACAGAAATAAAAACCTAAGTGTCCCACAACACTATCTGGCTAAAATAAAGAACACAACTAGAACAGGTAACCGACCTAGGGCTACATGGTTCAACTACCCCCTTGACACGCTTTTAGCTTGGTTGAGTCCCGAATTTGGACCGCACCCCCCTTCTTGACAGGTTCAAGGAGGCAGTGGGACGCCATTACCAGTTTCTTTTTTACGACAACATCCAAAATTTATCAAGTTATTGCAATTCATGCTACTTCGCTTGATAATATTTCTTATTTGTATTGCCCTAGAAATTATAGACTTTCATATTTTAGTTAGAGAGGTTGAGGATTAACCACATGTCTGGGTTGAAGATGCACGAAACTTTATTATTCAATGGTTGATCTAACTAGCGCATGTGCCCTAGTTAGCTTAAGGTACGGTGGGTTTGGAAATCTCCCTTAAAGGAGAGCACATGCATGCTTGCAAAATCTGCCGCCTCATTGGTGAGATCATCACATTAATTGATAAATCGGTATTTATCTTCCAAAACGATCCGTCTTCTCCACTGAATTTGCCTTGATATGGGTTTTAAAACTATATCCCATGTTGCTAGGTGTCGCAACAGTGGAACATGGGGTTCCACTTATGCTGTCAAAGTGGGTCCACCACCTGTGGGCCCACCAAGAAGATGGACAAGGCCAAGTGACAAGACTGGTAGGTGGGTCCGCCCATCTACCTCGCGGGAACCTAGCAAGCTCGGCATCGACACCTCCCGGTTAAGGACTAGGTGACCTTCCGGGGTCGCCTATCACCAAGAGACCAAGACGAGGCACCCGAGAGCCCGAGTGCCCGGCAGGAGGCCAGGCTCGCTCTCGGGTCCATCTTCGTACAACGCCAAGGAGAAGCACGCCAGCACGTGCTGGAAGCTCGTAGAAGGCTTGGGCGCCAAGACGAAGGAGGCGACCCAGTGACGTCGCCATGGAGCGTGGTCAGTGGGGGAGTCATTCTCTGTCTGCCCCACTTTCCCTAAAGGCGGACGCCCTCACCTAACCACGGAGAATACTTGGAGGAGAGGCCACGTCGCCTCAAAAGATGACCGGTGGGTTTTCCCGCCTAAACCCCCCCCCCCCCCCCACGCTCCTCGCGTGACCCATGTGGCATCCTCTTAGCCTATAAAAGGAGGACCATGGCCACCGAGGAGAGGAGGAGGAATAAGAACCAAGGCAGAGCACTTGCAAGACTAGACTAGGGCTGAGAAGGTAGAGGGAGAGGTGATCTCCTCCGGGTAGGATCTGCTCGTCGTCTACCTGTAGTCGCCACCCTGTCAGGTACACACCCGAAACCACCATTGTAACCCACACCATGATGAACACCTCAATCCAGACATGTAGGAATAGGGCTTTTAGCCTCCGGGCGGCCTGAACCTGGGTAAATTTTCTGCGTCTTTGTGTTGATTGCTTGAACGTCGGATCGGAGAGCTCGACGTGGTTCACCCGGGAGAGACAATTCTCAGCCTCCTTCGCGCCACATGCCGAACCTTAAAAGGGGGTATCCTTTACTCCCGGTGTCCGACCGCCATGACACGACATCTAGCGCGCCAGGTAGGGGGCGCAAGCGCTGGATTTATCTTCATCAACCTCAGATCGTCATCAGCAAGATCTACTTCGAGCTCTTCTTCAAGTATGCCGCCGAAGAAGACTGACGCTGCGGTCTCCAATCCTGTCTCTCCTTCACGTACTCAGGTTTCTGCCGATCTCCGTGCGGTGGAGACACGCCAGAACGTACCTCCGCCCCCACCACCTTTGGAGAAGGAGGTGCCGGAGGGAGCTACCGTCAACAAGGACGGCGAGCCTGAAGGCACGGTGGCCCCAAGAAACTCCCTCAGGCCTCCTCCTCCACGCTCTGGAGGGGAGAAAAGCGTCGCCAACAGTGCTGGCAAGGGACCTGCCGCTGGGGAGGGGAACGGAGATATTCCCGCTGGCGGAGATCCAGGAGGTGCCGGGAGTAGGTCTTCCACGCGCCTACCCATGGGCACCCGAGCTCGTCACGACGCCCTCATCACTGTCAGGGCCCTGATGCAGTTTCCCCCGAGCACCGACGACCCTAAGGTCTACCAGGCCTGCAGGACCCAGGTGGAGGAACTCCTCGACTTCGCTGACCGTGGCCCTGACTTGGAGCCTAACCGAGCTCCCACCGTCAATGGCCCTGGAGCAGGGAGAGACAAGAGCCGCGAGCCCCGGGGTCAGCCCCGTGGCGAGCACCAAGGCGAGACGCAACCTCCGCGCACCGCTCCTCCGGAGGCTGATCGGCCGAACCACGAGCGCGGCAAAGCCATTTTCATCGGGTCATCTATGACGCGCAACCAAGATCTCCGGGTCGACCTCACCAACCGTCAGAACGAGGACATGCGCACTCGCATCGAGCGGCGCCGCGAGCGCTGTCACCGGGAAGATCGGGACGACGACATCGTTGAGGGTTGCCTCGCCCTCTCCTCCTTGATCAGGTCTCCTGGCCCAAGAAGTTCAAGATTGACGTCCTCCGATATGACGGCACTATGAACCCCGGGACTTCGTGCAGCTCTACTCCCTCGCTGCTGTAGTTGCCGGGGAGATCATGATGGCCAATTGGTTTCCATTGGCTCTGTAGGGAGACGCCCAAACTTGGCATCTCAACCTTCCCAAGTGCTCCATCCGTTCCTGGTGGGCACTGAAGGAACAGTTCCTGGGGCCTTTCCAGGGCGGGTACCAGCATCCAGGAGCTCCCAGCGACCTCCACGACTTCAAGCAGCTTCCGGGTGAAACTCTTCGCAAGTTCCTAATGCGCTTCACCCAGAAGATGAACACAATACCCTGCATCAAGGAGGAATTGGTGATGTCATCCTTCCACGCCAACGTCCGCAACGTCCGGATGTGCGAGAAGTTGAGCACCCACTACATCGAAACTACCGTGAGCTCTGGGAGCTTGCGGACCGATGCACTCGCGGGGAGGAGGGAGTCAAGTTCCCCGGGGAGGATGAACCAGAGGATAAGACTGCTCCTACCAAGAACAAGAAACGAGACTCTGGGCCCGACAAGCGCGTCTTCATCACCGATCCCCTCTCAAAGAAGGCCAAGTCTACTTCGACCTCCGAAGGGGCAGAAGACCCATGGTGCCATATCCACCCTGACGGCAACCGTCTACTCAATGACTGCTGCCAGATCAAGTGCCTCGCACTGCGGGAACAACACCGGGCCGACGGGACCAACCCGGATGGCTGTTTTAGCTGCGGCATCAGCGGGCACATCGCTCGTGACTGCCCCGCGGGTCGCCAAGGCGTAGGAGGCCATGAGTGGGGCCACGGCGGTGGCCGTGGGGGCCGAGGAGGAGGACGCGGCGGCCAAGGCGGTCGCGGACACAATAACCAAGAAGCCGCCCACGACAACAACGGGGAGGCTCTGGTCTCTCAGGGTGGCAACAACGGGAAGTTCCAGGAAGTCAATGGAATTGTGGCGTGCATCCACTGGGGAGCTTCTCTGCCTCCCTCCAATGGCGCCTGCAAGAGA
Source organism: Poa pratensis (assembly GCA_947311845.1). Lineage (NCBI taxonomy): Eukaryota > Viridiplantae > Streptophyta > Magnoliopsida > Poales > Poaceae > Poa > Poa pratensis. Next base: position 47,428,773 of record CAMZMU010000079.1, on the reverse strand, counting down.
CTTGTCAGGGAGCTCAATGCGGTCGCTTCTGTCCCGCAAAAGCCCCTACACTAGTCAAACCAAGTTATCAGTTTCGACCCAGAAGATCATCCCGACCGTGTCTCCGGGGTAGGGTCCCTGCCTCTGATCGTGTCGCCCATCATCCACAACTACAAGGTTACCAAGATGCTGGTCGATGGGGGGTCCAGCCTCAATCTGCTGACAGCGAAGGTCCTGGCTACTCTACAAATAGCCCTCTCACGCCTGCAAGACACCGGCACATTTCAAGGTGTGAACGGAAGCGTCACTCGGCCACTGGGGAAGATCACTCTCCCAGTCACCTTTGGTGGACTGGAGAACTTTCCGCACGGAGGACATCGTCTTCGACATCGCAGACACGCCACTACCGTACAACGGCATACTCGGTCGACCTGCTTTGGCCAAGTTCATGGCCGTGTCCCACTTCGCCTACAACATGTTGACGATCCCGGCAGCGTGGGGGTGTGATCAAGGTCAAGGCCGACGTCGACGATGCTATATTCTGCGTCCAGAAGCTGAATCAGATGGTGGCGCTGACATCGGACGTTCGGCAAGATATACAGGAGGATGATGTCGGTTTAATCCCCGGGGGCAGTGAGTATCCCGGGGGCTCGACTTCAACTCCCCCCAAGAAGGCGCCATTCCATGGTGACCCGCAGAGGACCAAGAAGGTGGCGCTGACAAGCGATGGGAGCCGCTCCATCACCATCGGTGCCCGCCTCATTGACAAATAGGAAAGCGCGCTCGTTGCCTTCCTTTGGGAAAATTCTGACGTCTTCTCCTGGGAAGCGTAAGGTTTACCCGGGGTACCATGGGAGGTGATCGAGCACAAACTGGCGGTAAGCACAGATGCCCGACCCGTGAAGCAAGTTCTGCGGAAGCAGAGCAAGGAAAAACTGGAGTTCATCGTCGCTGAGATCGACAAATTGCTAGAAGCCGGTGTCATCAGGGCCGTTCCCCACCCAACCTGGGTGGCCAACCCCGTGGTGGTGCCCAAACCCATGACCATCAAGTTGCGGCCTCTGCGTGGATTTCACGGACCTGAACAAGGCCTGTCCCAAGGATCCATTCCCATTGCCGCGTATCGACCTGATCGTGGATTCCACGGCCAGGTGTGAGCTACTATGCTTCTTGGATGCCTTCTCCGGGTACCATCAGATTATGATGGCGGTGGAGGATCAGGAAAAGACAGCCTTCATCACTCCCAAGGGCTATTACTGCTACACCCGGATGCCTTTCGGCCTCCAAAACGCTGGCGCAACCTTCCAGCGCGCCATGCAAGCATGCCTAGGTTCCCAGCTTGGCCGCAACGTTGGAGCATACATCGACGACATCGTGGTCAAGACCCGTTACAAGGACTCTCTCAGCCAAGACCTGCACGAGACCTTCGACAACCTCCGCCGGGTCAACTTAAAGCTCAACCCCGACAAGTGCGTGTTTGGAGTCCCATCCGGCAAGCTGCTAGGTTTCTTGATCTCCCATCGGGGGATTGAGGCCAACCCTGACAAGATCAAGGCCATCGAGCGCATGGAGGCGCCCCGGCGGGTCAAGGATGTACAACGCCTCAACGGGTGCATCACTGCACTCGGGCGTTTCATCTTAAGGCTTGGAGAACGAGCTCTGCCCTTCTTCAAGCTACTCAAGAAATTGGGCCCCGTGGAGTGGACCCCCGAGGCCGAAGAAGCTCTTCAGTCTCTCAAGCACTACCTTGCCTCGCCACCCATCCTCGTGGCCCCGATGGAAACAGAGCCCCTGCTATTGTACATTGCTGCCACCAATCAGGTGATCAGTGCCGTGCTTGTTGGAGCGTGACGCTCCTCCAAAGAAGTCAAGCAAAGCCAAGGGGAAACATCCCGGGGACGTTCTCCCGGGGCAACCAAACAAGAAAAGGCAACCGGGTGACAAATGGTCTGAAGACCCTGACGTCGAACCTACCCTGCCCACTGATGCCATGACCACCATCGCTGAGAACGGAGAGCTACTTCACTCCGGAGAAACATCGCTGGGGGCTACTTCACCCCCACCCGAAGATGCTGAGTACATGGAGGACACTGAACCCGTCGAGGATTCAGTGACCCGCAAGGTGCAACACCCGATCTACTTCATCAGCTCGGTGCTGCGCGACGCCCGGGAGCGGTATCCCATGATGCAGAAGCTGTTGCTGGCGATCCTCATCACCTCTCGCAAGATGAGACCCTACTTCGAAAGTCACCCAATCACGGTGGTGTCGAAGTACAACCTGAGAAGCCCGTTGGAGAACCCACTTGCCACTGGACGCGCGCATCTCATTGTGGGCCATGGAGCTTCAAGGCTTTGGTCTCAAATTCGAGCACACGGACAACATCAAGAGCCAGGCGCTAGCAGACTTCACAACATAGTGGACCGAGACGGCGTTCGATGGCCCGGATGAGACAACTTGCCTCCTCGGGAAGGAAGACCCTAGCGCCTGGGTAATGTACTTCGATGGCTCTTACACCAAGGGGCAAGGAGGTGCTAGAGTCGTCCTGATCTCACCAACTGGTGACTGCCCGAAGTACGTCGTCCAGATGCATTACCAAGAAAACATCTCAAACAATACAACGGAGTATGAGGGCCTACTTGCGGGACTTCGTGATGCCATCGGCCTCGGCGTCAGCAAGCTCATCGTCAAGGGTGACTCTCAGCTAGTCATAAAACAAGTAAACAAGGAATACGTCTACCCTCAGATGGCACCGTACGTCGAGGAAGTGTGGAAGCTCCAGCGGCGCTTCGACAGCTTTGTGGCTGTGTACGTCTCCCGAGAAGAGAACACGTCAGCTGAGCTGTCACAGCTGGCTTCAAAGCGAGAACCAGTGTCTCTTAGGATCTACATCGAGGTGCTCAAGCAACCTTCGATTCATCCCGAGAGGCTCAAGACAAGATCTGCATCAACACTGGGGGCTGGCGACCCTTGTACATCGACAATACGGGTAGTCAGCCCGGAAGCTCAAGACCCGGCAATGCCTGCGTCAGAGGAGGTTCCACTTCCTTCTGATCAAATGGTACTACCGGTGGAAAGAACCCACCCACCCTGGGCCCTGGACATCATCAAGTACATGACGGAGCATGCTCTTCCGGAGGATGATCATGACGCCGAGCGGGTGGCTCATCAAGCCAAGCTCTACGTCTTGATCGACGCCGAGCTTTACCGGCGGCGGGAGAATGGAGTCAAGCTCCGTTGCATACCGCAAGAGCAAGGCCAAGTGCTGCTGAAGGACATCCATGAGGGCACATGCTCGAGGCACGTGGTGTCAAGATCGTTGGTGGGGAAGGTCTTCCGCCAAGGCTTCTACTGGTTAGCAGTCCTTCATGATGTCGAGCAACTCGTCAAGACCTGCGAAGCCTGTCAGTACTACGCGAAGAACATACATCAGCCACCTCAAGCCCTGCAACCAATCCCAATTGCTTGGCCGTTTGCAGTCTGGGGGCTGGACATCATGGGCAAGGTGCCAAAGTCCGTTGGAGGACACGAGTACCTCTCCGTGGCGATTGACAAGTTCACAAAGTGGGTGGAAGTAATGACAGTACCACGTCAGACGGCTCAGGCCGCCATCAAGTTCATCGAGGGGATCATATACCGCTTCGGAGTACCAAATAGAATCATCATGGACAATGATTCCCAGTTCACAAGTAGAGCCTTCCTCAACTTCTGTGAAGAGCTGGGCATCAAGGTCTGCTTTGCCTCAATGTCTTATCCAAGGTGCAACGGACAAGTAGAGCGAGCCAATGCGGAGGTCCTGAAAGGTTTAAAAACCAAGGCCTTTGACAAGTTGGAGGACAAGGGGAAGAACTGGATCGATTACCTGCCAAGGGTACTATGGTCACTCAGAACTACACCAAGCGGGCAACTGGAGAAACACCATTCTTCTTCGTCTATGGAGCTGAGACAGTCCTGCCAACAGAGCTGAGGCACGGATCTCCCCGGGTACTCGCCTATGATGAAGACACCCAAGTGGAGCGGAGAATTGATGACATAAACTTTCTGGAGGAGGTTTGGTATCGAGCTTCTTTATGTTCTGCTTGATACCAACAAGGGCTACGATGCTACCATAGTCGCCATGTCCGTTCACGGGAACTGCAGCCCGGGAACTTGGTACTCCGCAAGAAGCAAAAGCTCGATGGCATGAACAAGATGTCATCCAAGTGGGAAGGACCCTACCGAGTGACTCATACCCTGAGACCCGGAGCAGTCTATCTGGAGGACGAGAAAGGCAGGCCGGAAGGCAACGCCTGGAATATCGAGAATCTTTGCAAGTTCTAGCCCTAATTACGAACATGAATCGCCAAACGTCGAATCCGCTAAGCACACCCAAGGGGCTAGTATTCTGTAATAGGGTGTAAGAAATCGTCGCCAACGGAATAAAAGATAAGTAATTTCAATTCCGTGAGCCTCAATTCTTGACATGAAAGTGTGTTATCCGTAACAACCCGCAAGCAGGGGCCTGACATAGTGCCGGTGGCTGACGGGTCGAAGTGCGAGTGTCCTACCGGCTTAGGCACTGCCACCCGATCGTTCGGTACTGCCGCGGAAAGGAGGGATCGAGTAGTGCTGTGATAAAAAGAAATTCATCATAGAGATGCACATGCAACTTTGCTTGCGGATTGCTTCGGATGAAACACTATCATGACCTGAAGAGAGGGTCCTTTCTTTTCTTACTAAAAGTTTGTTGTGTGTAGCGCCTCCCCAGGATAGGAGCTGACGGTGGACAAGGGTTAAGGAGCTGGAAACCCAGGAAGGCAGGACGAATCGAGGACGCGGCAAAACCCAGCTAAGTTCTTGCATCTGCATCCTGCACTTAGGCATAACGTCTCGCTCAGAGTCAATATACCATCATTCTGCGCATGCTTGAAGGTTCTCGGGAGCTTTTGCGGGTGTAAAGCGTCCACCCCGACAAGTGGTCAGTTTCCCTCTGATTCACGAACTGAGGACAGTGGAGTAGGCGCCCAGAAGTTATAGCTCTCTTAGGGGTATGGCTCCTGTATCCGCATCTTAGCAGCGAATTTAGGGTGCATACACAGAGGATACTTGGAACCTAAGAGATCTCCTCGAAATCTGAATTGCGCGTTAGTGCAAAGTTTGATTGGGAAATGACCCCGGGACTTGAGGACATAGGTTGCATTCATCTGAATTTAAATTTCTGAATTGCAATTCCGAATTACATTCAGTTTGTTTCTGCAATTTCCTCTAGCCTATTGCATGGTGCTAAGGCCAGCTAGGAGCCTAATCCTCCGCTGCACAATCTTGTTTTTCGTTGCCTGCCGGGTAAACTTCTCTCTTCCGGGGACGCCTGGAAGGAAGAAGGGCGCATGTGCAGGGTTTCAGGCACTTCGCGGGGCCAGAAACCTCTCGGCAAAACCTAGAACGCAACTGCTATAGAGGGAGTGAATGCTGCAGGCCAGCTCGTGCATGGACACACTTTCAACCTGAATAAGAGGCCATAAGGAGTCAAGATTGAGTTCTTCACTTAGCAAGATCTTTTAAAGTCAAGACTCACCTGTTCAATGGCTTCAAGTTCGGCCAGGAGAGGGGTCAGCTCTGGAGTCCCAGTGACCATTTCCTTCAAGCTCGTCATCACCGCCATCTTCTGGAGGGCTCGCTCTCTGGCTTCGTCCTGTGCGGCGGGGCCCACAAGGGCGGCCAGCCTGGAGAAATGCTGCACGGGATCAGGTCAAGACACGACCTCCTCTTCTCCTACGGCATGGACCCCAGCTCCTCTGGGTGCCTTCGCCGCACCCTAGACGACGGACACCGCCGTCGACATGCCGGACAGAGACGTCTCTGCCCCGCCTGACATTGTTTTGCAATCTAAGGAGGGGCAGGGAACGAAGCAAAGGAGAGAAAGAGAAGATGCGCTGAGGAGAAGGCAGCCAAGGGGTCTTTTATAGATCCCTCACTCTCCACCTACCCCTCAGCGGAAGGACTGCCGCAGTTATGGGAACGCGTTTTGCAAAAAACCCGTTCTCATTCACACCAAGCACAACCCGAAGACCAAGAGGTGAAAATAGACAAGTTCTTTTTCCATTCCAAGAGCTACAAAATGGAGCTACTTTTTACAAAAAGGATGGCTCCTGGCGAACAAGGAGCACCGGCGTACAGCGGAAGACGCTACTTCCAGAAGTACGTCAACGAGGCGGCCAAGAAGGAGGTGAAGAAGATCTTAGAGGCCTTCGTCTCGGAGCCCTTCACCCCAAGGAAGGCGAGCTCTCCTCGACCTTGATGCTAGATGAGTTTTCCTCATCTTCATCCTCATCATCTGAGCTGGAGCCGCTGGTGCTTTCGCTCTCCATGCAGCACTCCACGCGTCCTCCGCCAGCACTGAAGATCTTCACGGAGAGCGTCGCATCTCCGTCGAACTTGAACGCAAGGTATTGCCCCCGGGTCAGGCGACGGGAGCGGGAGAATGATTTCCATCCTTGACCCAGGAGCATGGAGTCGTCGACAGTGTATTCCCCAAAGGCCCAGGAGGGGCCATTGGGACAACCGTCCACCTGCAACCACAAGCCTGGAGGCCTGTTATCCTCCACCGCCGCCGCAAAGGAGTCTGGCAAGAAGAGCCAACTACGGAGCTTGTGGCGCAGATCTACGATGAACTCGAACGCCGCGAAGCCTGAGTGGTCCGTACTCCGCGGCAGAGAGGCAGGGGAGCCACGGATCCCTCGACCGCCACGGCCACGCTTCACTCGGCCTCGTGGAGCGGCCCTTCCACGACTGCTGGGACCGTCCTCCGCCTCAGCCGATGAAGAACGAGGACACGCAACGCCCCTCTTCGCTCTCGTCATAGACGCCGATGGCCTTGGTGGGGAGCGGAGTCGGGAGGAAGAAGAAGGAGAAGGATGAGGGTGCAGAGGGCGCACCCCTGCTTTTATATCCTCATCAGCTTCTCTCTCCGATGCTCTCCTCGGCTTCTCCATTACCGAGAATCGAGGAGGCATGCGCAGTTATTCCCTCGGGCGGAATAATTCCAAGACCTACTCGCTGACAGATGGTACAGAACAGTCAAGACAAGACGCTGGAGACCCACTTTGACCAATTTTTTGGTCATAGCCCCGACAGCTAAAGGAAAGGCCGCCGGGACCATGCCCGGGGGCTTCTGTCGCAACAGTGGAACATGGGGTTCCACTTATGCTGCCAAATTGGGTCCACCACCTGTGGGCCCACCAAGAAGATGGACAAGGCCAAGTGACAAGACCGGTAGGTGGGTCCGTCCATCTACCTCGCGGGAATCTAGCAAGCTCGACATCGACACCTCACGGTTAAGAACTGGGTGACCTTCCGGGGTCGCCTATCACCAAGAGACCAAGAAGAGGCATTCGAGAGCCCGAGTGCCCGGTAGGAGGCCTGGCTCGCTCTCAGGTCCATCTCGTACAGCGCCAAGAATAAGCACGCCAGCACGTGCTAGAAGCTTGTAGAAGGCTTGGGCGCCAAGGCGAAGGAGGCAACCCAGTGACGTCACCATGGAGCGTGGTCGGTGGGGGAGTCAGTCCCTGTCAGCCCCACTTTTACTAAAGGCGGACACCCTCACCTAACCACGGAGAATACTTGGAGGAGATGCCACGTCACCTCCAAAGATGACCGGGGGTTTTTCCCGCCTAAAACCCCCCACGCTCCTCGCGTGACCCATGTGGTATCCCCTTAGCCTATAAAAGGAGGACCATGGCCACCGAGGAGAGGAGGAATAAGAACCAAGGCAGAGCACTTGCAAGACTAGACTAGGGCTGAGAAGGTAGAGGGAGAGGTGATCTCCTCTGGGTAGGATCTGCTCGTCGTCTACCTGTAGCCGCCACCCTGCCGGGTACACACTCGAAACCACCATTGTAACCCACACCATGATGAACACCTCAATCCAGACATACATGAGTAGGGCTTTTAGCCTCCGGGCGGCCTGAACCTGGGTAAACTCTCCGCGTCTCTGTGTTGATTGCTTGAACGTCGGATTGGAGAGCTCGACGTGGTTCACCGGGAGAGACAATTCTCAGCCTCCTTCGCGCCCCGTGCCGAACCTTAAAAGGGGTATCCTTTACTCCCGGTGTCCGTCCGCGTGACACGACAGTGACCGACGATGTTTTCGCTTCAACAGTTGCTACCGATATAGGATGGTTGCCAAATTGATAAGGAACAATCCCCAAATAAGAAACCACAACTTCCACATAATTTGTTCTGCAGAGCTACAGAAGGAGTATTTTAGTGTTTAGACTAACTAAAAAATGATACCATTTCAAATAGAAAAGTATCATGCAGCTTAGCATTGATCTGGATGAAGTATAATAATCGACGACTAAAGTGATGTGTAATTGACATATAGAAGATAACAATATGGCAATTTCGATGATTTTTTTTATGATTTAGTTCTCAAAACCTTATTGCGACTAAGGCAACGATGAAAACAGAAAAATAATCAGATTCGTGGTTGAAGTGATAAATTATTATTTTTGAACGTTTGAAATCAAGTAAGGCGTACTGGTATCGTAGTATCCATGTTGTACGGTCCATTATTCAACGTCTGATTGATGAATCTAATTGTTACTATTTGATTAAAAGCTGACAACACGGATAGGTTTTCAACTAAACCTATAATCATATTGATTAGTAAAGCGGGATTTCCATTTAAAAATAAAATAAACAAATGAGCAACTCACCCGTCTTTCCCACTTTCGCCCAATCCCTAGACCCGGATCAGATTTTTTTTATAGAGAAAACCCTAGATCGCCAATTTCCCTAAGTTAGTGGCTTCATCCCGGCGACGCTTGGACCACTCCGGCCGCGCGTCTCTGCCACTCTCTTCTTCCGTAACTAGGCGCTGATCAGAGGTCTATACCGGGCCACTTTTTTTTTTTTCTAAATTTGCTCACGTACAGACTAGATCGACTCGAGTTGAGTTTCGATTGATTTTAATCGGGGGAAGCTCTTTGTTCAAATTCTGCATAATCAGCGAAGAATCGTACAGTTTGTGACCCAATAATTGAGTGCAGTGAGATCTGTATCACTGTATGGATTTTTTCGTAGCAAGTATCATTTCTTTTTCTCTATACAAAATTCTGAACATGCGCGCCCATTACATATTGTTCGTGCATTTTGTGTATCACAGTCCTCCAAACATAGCGACGAGTTACTTTAGCAGGGGCATACATTGGACTTCCGGCTTATTTCTGTTTTTTATTGGGAAAATTTGCTATTTTCTGTCATTTGCCAAAACACACTGATCAAATGTGTCTTTGCCTAGTACCATTATAATTTTGTGACACGTTTGCAAGAACACATCGCATCGACTAATACGGAAAGTTTGACTTTGCGCTTGAGATTTAGTAACTTATTTGGGGGAGGTTGTTTACACATCTGGTAGACATGCCACATCGGGATCCATGGCGCACGTGACATCATGGTTTAGATCAGCTACAGCCGAGAAAATGACAGAAAACTACGACATTTGGGGTTGAGATGTCAATTAACTACGACAATTGGAGTAAATGTCACATGACTACCATTTTAGGGGCATGGTTGTGACAGAAAGCACTGATTTTGCAGTTTAAGCACGCTAACACGTTTTCTAACGGCTCGGACCCACTTGTCGGGTATACGTGGCAAAAGAAAAAAAGAAACAAGAAAAGAAAAGAGATGAAGTCAACGCTGCCCCGTCTCCCCGCGCTCGACCTCCCCACCGCCGCCTCCCTCGCCCCCATGTGCGCCACCCACCCACGCCGCCCACCTCGCCGCCTCCCGCCTGCTACTGCTGGCCGCGCCGCCCTGCTCCCATCCTCCCGTCCGCCCCCAAGAGACGGCCGTCGCCGTCCCCGCAGACGCTCCTCCTCCACCTCATCACCACGCCGGCTCCAGCACCCTGCCCCCGTCCGTGACGGTACCAGCAGCTCCGACTGGCCTCCGACTCCGCGCGCCGCACAAGCCCGCGGAAGGGCGTGCAAGGGCACGACCATGGCGCGGTGGCGCCGATGGCCGAGCTGGACCGTCCGGTGCGCGGCCGCAGCTTGACGTCGGCGGAGTCGCGGTGCGCGGCCGCAGCGTCGAACCCCCTGCCGGTGAGGTCGCGAGCGGAGGCCTCGCAGCGCCTCGCGACGACGCGCACGGCAGCTTACGCGTGGCCTGGAGCCGCTCGTGTCCGTCGTCGCTCACCGCGTGGCCTGGAGCGCGAGCGCTGCCGGCCCGCCGTCCCCGTTGCACGGCGCGAGGCAGTCGAGCAGCGGGAACAGGGTGAGTGCTATGGCGTCCTGGAGGACGTCGAGCGGGTGGGGAGGGAAGAAGCGGACGGTCCGGAAGATCGACCGCCTGGCCGCAAGCACTATACGCGCAGCTCGCCGACCTCGAGGACTCTGCACGGGCGAGCTCCGGCCAGCGCGGGCACGCGCGAACTCCACCAGCCCTCGTCGCGGTGGTCGCCGACTCGAACGTCGCCTCTGCCCGCGGCCGTCTTCTCCGGCGTCTCCTCCCTCTCCAACGCCGCCGCCGCCATGCCCTGCTGGAGCAGATCGGGGCCGAGCAGAGAGGGTGAGAACGGGTGCGTTGAGATGGGCAGAGCTGACTTCCTCCATTTTTTTATCTGTTTTTGCCACCTGTACCCTGACAGGTGGGTCTGAGCTGTCAGAAATCGTGTTAGCACGCTTAAAACCAAGAATCAGTGCTATGTGTCACGACCATTCCCCTGAGATGGTAGTCATGTGACATTTACTCCAATTGTCGTAGTTAAGTAACAACTTAGCCCCAAATGTCGTAGTTTTCTGTCATTTTCTCGCTACAGCCGGTCACAACTTGCTGCATGGGTGCACGCTTGCCATCAGACGGGTCACCGGGGAAAACAGATATGGGTAGGGACGGCTAGCAGCTGTGAGCAATAATGCTAGGAGCAGCGCTCTCTTTGGCAAGGTAGTCTGGAAGTGGCGCTGGTGGCAAGCTCGCCGAGTGCGAGGGATGCAGATCAGGAGGGATCAACAAGTCCTGGTGAGCTCTTTGCTCATGAGGCGAAGAAGACGGGCAACACCCTCGCCGGCGAGCGAGACGGCCAGTGTAGCTCGAGGCGGCGGAGGTGAGCTCGCCGGAACCTAGGGAGGTAAGACAGCCGTAAGATGGTTTTTTAGGCGCCAAGAAGTCAAAACTTTCCGTTTTGGGCATGAAGTGTGTTCTAGCAAACGAGCCACATTTGGGCAAAGACACATTTTAGCAGTGTGTTTTGGTAAATGGCAGAAAATAACAATGTCCTGCAGCAAATATTTCCCTTCTTATTTGATTCCCACCCTTCTTGTTTATTTTTGCTGTCAGTCTAATGATTCTGCTGCCGTGTTGCTGCTTGCTAACTTAACCCAATCTTTACCATACGCAGTCTATGATGAGACCACCGAAATATTATACTGATTGACTTCGCCATTGCTGCATCTTCATCGGTCAGAATTGTCCGGGGTGTATCCCGGCAGAACTTTAAAAAGTTTTAAAAAGTCAACCAAAACTTTTGGCAGTTTCTGTTAATTTTGAGATTCCTGTGCTTTGGTCTGGTTGATCCGTGCTGATAGCTGTGTTTTAACTCTATAGATCGCTTCAACTCCTCCTTTCCATTTGCATTAGCGACAAATGATATTTTGGTGCGCAGATATATTTTTCGTGGATGCCTTCCTGCGATGAAGTCATTTCATCTGTCAGAATTCGACATGACATGAGACGGCGCATCAGTATCTGGCCAGCAACTAAACAACAATGCATCGGTAGCAGTACTAATGTCATTTTTTTTGCCTTGGTGTTTGGTTTCTTTTTTAAGATGGAAAGCTCAAGCAGAGCCCGACTTTAAAGTAATAAAACCACATCGTTAGAGTACACAGCAGTTTGATACAAATAGCAACATAGGGATTGACCCTTACAAATAGGAAATACCGTACGACAAAGCGGGATCATGCCACAACACGACACCAACACAAGATACTGAAAAGATAGACAGTAGCCCCCTACTTCGGCTTGTCTCGGACTACATCATGGAGATCTCGAATCTTGCAAATCATCACCTCTAGCGCCCCTCGTTCTTGTCTCCTAGCCTGTGGCTTCCACACCTGCCGATATATAGACATTTTGTATAGACTGTCATCGTTTGGGCTGGGAATATCCCTTCAATTGTGAACTTGATTCTAATGTTTCACAAAGTCGAGCATAAGACTGCACAACAGATGCAGAACACTCGCTTTGTTTGGCCTACATAGTTATTCAAGGTTCTATAAACGTCTAGCAGACAGGAGGGGTTCCATGAGCACATAAATTGGGCAAGAGTGCACCTGAACAAAATGTGGTTGATATCCTCGGTCTCAACAAGCACACAATCCATTGGAGGGCCCGTGTCTGTGGTGGATGTTGTCATTCGTAGGGAGGCGTTTCCTAGCCAGCTGCAAAAGAAAAATCCGAACCCTCAAAAGGCATAGCAATCCACCAGATGTCGTTTAGTTGTTTCTTTGGGGTGCCCTGGAATAACTTGCTGTGCATAACTTGTTGTACAAGGATCGAACCGAAAACCTCTCCGAAGGTTCCGGTGTCCAAGAGATGCGATCTGGGTCGGTGGTGAGCTGGGTTCCCTCAATCTCCCTCATGAGGTTTGCCCATTCATTCCTCTCGTTGGGGCCAAAGGTCCGACGGAAGTCGATTGCAACCCAGTCTCATCCAAGGCCGAGGCAATGGAGGCTCGGGATCGGCAGAGATTGCAAAGAGAAAGGGGAACCGCTCCTCAGGCATTCCACTCTCCTGCCACCACACCCTCCACAGCCTTGTGGAGGAGCCGTTCTGGATATGGTGTTTGGTTTCTCGGTGGTGTGCATTGAGTATACGCTGGTAGCCAGGTCGGTTGAGGTGTCTTGTGTAGTTGTGTAGGCTATCATGTTCCATAACGGCTGTTTGCGGGGGCATGTTAAATGCTTGGTTTTAGCCCTGTTTTTCTGTAACTACACCTTGTTCTTAATCAATAGAAATGGCAAAACTTTTGTCTTGTTAATAAACATGCATGACTATTTCTGCAAGGATGAGGTCACCTTATGTTATAATACTTAATAGTTGATCAAGTCTCAATCTTCATTTCGACCTAGCATTCTTCGGAAGACGGCACATGAAAAAGGAATATAAATGATAAATGAGTTATGTAGGTCGATCATGGCCCCGATGGTTTGAAGTGTACTTAATGAGTTAATGTACTATTTAGTCCCCCAAAATCAAGGGAGGGTGAAAGCTAAGGCCATGAGTACTGCCAAGTCTTAGAGTTAGAACCGCACAGAAGAAAGGTCACATAGTTAGAGACTTGTTCTTGCTTAATTTTAAATTATTTTGATGTTGTTGCTTTCTCAGTGACTAGTTTTGATGAAGTCATTTCATCTCACAGTTTTGATTATTTCCTCAGGTAGTAGGATAGTTAGTTAGGTAATATCTTCTCTTAACCTGTTATTGTTTTGTTTTGGTGAGAAACTTAATTTAATTTGTTCTTGCGAGTGTTTGTTGGCCACTGAACTTTTCAAATGATTCATTCTATGGACGCGATGCCATGCACGCGATTAACCTGTTATTAATTTAATTGATTTGGTATTTTATTCATGATGTTAAAATTAGAGTGAAAGGCACCAGAGGTCACGAAGTTGCGCGAAAAGTAAGGATTGGTCACCAAGTTGAAAAACCTCAAAACGAGGTCACGAAGTTGTGGAGTAGTCAATTTTTGGTCATTCCGTCACGGTGGGCGTCAAGTTGCTGACGTGGCAGTGTGTTTTTTTACCAAAAACACCTTGAACTTTTATATATTCTAATTGTTAGGTCCTTCTTCGGGCATGAAAGGCACCAGAGGTCACGAAGTTGCGCGAAAAGTAAGGATTGGTCACCAAGTTGAAAAACCTCAAAACGAGGTCACGAAGTTGTGTGGTGCAACTGTTGGCGGAGGTACGGACCGCGAGATTGAGAGAGTCCGGCGGTACGCGCGCTCCATCGGCTTGCTCTTCCATGTGGTGGATGACGTGCTGGACGTGACGCGCACGTCGGAGCAGCTCGGAAAGACGGCGGGGAAGGACCAGGCAGCAACGTCAGCAACTTGAAAAAAGGAGAAGGACCTAACAATTAGAATATATAAAAGTTCAAAGTGTTTTTTATAAAAAAAAACACACTGCCACGTCAGCAACTTGACGCCCACCGTGACGGAATGACCAAAAATTGACTACTCCACAACTTCGTGACCTCGTTTTGAAGTTTTTCAACTTGGTGACCAATACTTACTTTTCGCGCAACTTCGTGACCTCTGGTGCCTTTCATGCCCGGAGAAGGACCTAACAATTAGAATATATAAAAGTTCAAGGTGTTTTTTGTAAAAAACACACTGCCACGTCAGCAACTTGACGCCCACCGTGACGAAATGACCAAAAATTGACTACTCCACAACTTCGTGACCTCGTTTTGAGGTTTTTCAACTTGGTGACCAATCCTTACTTTTCGCGCAACTTCGTGACCTCTGGTGGCTTTCACTCTTAAAATTATGTTAATTTGACGTATGGTTCCTTCTGAAACATTCTTTTGTACTCACTTTTCTGGAGCCATTTGTGGTTGTAGGTGATGCGTTACTTACACTGGACTTGTTCTGCTCATAGTAGTTAGTCATTGCTCGTTTCTTTTGTTTGATTCTAAAACTATATATGATAATGAGACAGTGAGATTACTCACTCAAGAAGACCTTGCGTGCTGACAGTCACATGTTTGTATGAATTTATCAAGGTCTGAAGTATTCTGGATCATCCGTGCTTTGCCTAGTCTTCAGTGTCGTGGCCCAATTTTGTCCAATACCGCAAACCATTTGCAGTGGATGTATTGCTCTGTTACCCACAAAATCTGTCTAGATACGACAGTCCAGCATGTTTTTTTTCTTTGTTAAAGACGGAAAGAGGTAAAGTTGAGGCAGTGATATGATTTTTTTTGTTTCTTGTTTTGCGGGGAGTGATATGATTTTTCGAAACTTTTTTTTTGCAAAGCCTGCGTACAAACAAGAGTGTAACATACACCGTATGAAGTACAAGAAGAAAGCTCAGAAGTACATACGCAGGGGAACAAGAACCAGATCAAGCAACCGCAGTTCCACCAGCGATGAAGACGAAGACCGCCGACCTCCATCTAGCCACTGCCCGAGGGCACCTCCTTCGTTGAAGATCGCCGCAGATCCCGTCCGCCGCGCAGCGACGGAACTTGTGCCGGTGAACAAACACGGCGAGCACCCTCCCGCTCCAGCAACTCCACCTTGCCGCAGCCATCTTCGTCCCCAGCGCTAGGAAACCACGAAGCTCGCCCAGCTCCGATTTCCAGCCGCCAGATCCGCCGCCAGCACGGATCCGACGGGAAGCCGGCAAACTCGAGCACCACGCCGGGCCTCGAGCCTCCGCAAGTCGAGCGCGATGACGACGAGCTCCCAGGAGCCCCTCCGCCGGAGAAGATCGCCTCGACACCAAACAACCGCCGCCAGCAGCACCTCCTCCAAAGCAACGCCGGCAAGGTCCCCACCCTATCCTACTATATATACAAGCCGGAGCCGGGGATCCCTCACCCTCCCGCCGCCGAGGCGGCCGACGGAGGAGAGGAATCCCGCGGCTCAGCGGCGAGCACGCGGTGGATCGGCCGAGATCGCCCAAAAAACGCCGGTCGCCTCTCTGCTACAGTGACGGGAGAGGAGAGGATATCATTTTTCGAAACTACTCCCTCCTATAAAATGTTTTAGGTGTTTTATATGTTATCTAGATTCGAACTACAAAGAGTGGACATGTACACTAAAACTTGTCTAGATTCATGTGTATACATGTGAATGTGGAAAAAGTCTAAAACATGTTATATTATGAAACGGAGGGGGTAGTTCTGATGACATCATACCAAAGAAGAATTTGACAACACAAATTCATTTACATCACTTTAGAAGTCAACCAATATAAATCAGTTTAAATTAGACCAATAATATATAAGTCACATGGCTTAAAAATATACCATAGATAAAATTCTTTGAACAAAATTCAATGGTTTCATATTTGGGACACATAAACCACATTTCATGGTTTAAATTCATGGTCAAACTTTTATCTCGAAAAGTGTGTGCACCTTATATACTAGACTCTGTAGTGCTACTTTTTTGGTTTTTTGAACTCTAGTTCTAAGTAATGAGACCATGCCAATGAAGTGGTATATGTGAAATTTTATTTTGTAAGGTAGGTTGAACTATCCGGTGAACGATTTAAGCTACAATCGACACCCCACTTGTGACCGATATATGAGATTTCTCTCTGATTTGATCGCCCATACGTAAGATGAGTGTTCAACTTTACTAGAGAAGAAACACAACCTTAGAGATTACCCATCATAACATTGCTGTTACCAAAGTTTAATCAAATCAATAGCCAAAATCTGTAGTTACTCCCGCGTAGATCGTTTATTGGCTAGCGGAGCTCATGTCTGGTCCTGAAATTTTGAGGGCCCTTGGCGAAACAACAGCCGGGGGCCTATAAACGAATAAATAATAACAATATATGTACATATGAAATTTAAAATAAACTATTGAATTGTGCAAAATCGTATCAAATAATGCATACATATTGTTTTGAAATTTCTTCAAAGATTACAACATGCGAAATCAATGGTGGTGGTATGTCAATATCGATCCTACTTATTATCACTGTAGGGACCCGTAGTTATAGCACTTCCGAGGGGTAGAAATTAGAATTCTGCGTATTTGCATTCATGCATTGGGAATTTTGGGATAAAATTTGCGCTTTGGTGAAAAAGGAAAGACGAGGTGATCAACACTCAACAGGGTTGTCGAGAAGGGTTGAAAGTAAAAACTATTTGAAACCGGAATTGTTAAGGAATTCAAAACAAAACACAGATATATTCATCATTCACCACATTTCTCATCAAACAAGTTCAAATTCAAAATTGAATTATTTGTAATTCAAATATATGACAAGAGTCATCCCAAATTCCAAACATCTATAAAAATTCATACAAGGAAACATATATAAGAAGAAATGCAAATATGCATTTCTTATCTCAATATTCTTTACAAAGAGGAATTACAAGGAATATCACAAACCAATAATTCCAAAAAAATTACAAAGGAAATTCCATAGGAAGATTCCTAAAAACATAAACCTATCTAGCCACCTACCTCGTAGTGTGCCTCCCTTTCCTCCTTCCTCCCCTGCCGCCACCGGTGGGAGCTGCCGGGGCAACGCCCGCGCGCGCTGCTGCCGGCGGCGGATCGGCTTCTCCCTGGCGCATGGAGGGTCTCATGGGGAAGCTCCTTTAGGCGGCAGTGCACACAGATGGTCCTCTCGGCTGACGGGGCGGCGGGGCTCTTGGCAGGCGAAGGGGATGGAAGCCGCGATGGAGGATGCTGCGGCCAGCGCAACCGACTGTGACATTCCATGGGAGGTATGCGGTGGCCAGATCGGGGCCACGTTTTGGCCTAGGTATGGGCCACATTAGTCCAGGCGTACCGGTGGCTTGTGGATGGAGGTGGAGGCGCCACATCCAGCATTCTCGTTGCCCCCTGCTGCGGCATCTTCCCAACGTCGTTGTGCGACTTTCTTGCCCGTTTCCTAGAGCTGCTATCCTCCATTGGTCCGAGGAGGAGCTTGGGTCTGGTGGTTGGGCTTGGCGGTGGGGTTCCCGATAGGGTAGGAGATGGTAGAGTGGCGCTACATCTCTCGGTGGATGGGGGCGGCCAGGGCGCTTGTGGTCCGATTCTCGGGCTTCCGGTGTGCTTGTGTCGCTCACGGGGCTCGAACTCAGGGATGTCGGGTGGCGGCCCTGGAATATGGACTGCGCGGGCGTATCTACGGCAAGCGACGTGGCGTTGGTGATGGCCTTTCTCTTTGGCCGTGTGGTGAGGAGCGTGCGGTGCGGGTCCCTGATGTTGGCGGCGCTTTGGCAACGACAGCTCCCTGATCGTGTTCTGGTGGCCAGACTTAAAATAGTTGGGCGTGGGGCGAAGGTTTTCCGAGCGGAAGTTGAGTGGTCCGGCGCCGATGGCGGCGGGGCCTGCGGGTATCGTTTCCCTCTTGGGGGACGCTGTTGTGGATTCCTTAGCCAAGCTGGGTCTCCGGGTGAAAACCCTTGACTATCTTGGTTTTGACGATAGCGACGGGCTACATCGTTACCCTCTCGGCCGGCATCGTCGCGAAGCTTCGGTTTCCTTCGGGCACGCTCCAGTGTTTCGGTGATAAGTTTAATTTTCCATGTGTTTTTTCTATCATTGATCTCCAAGTTTAATTATACTTCTGATACTATGCAATAAAATGCCATGTGCATCAATTGATGCAGAGGCTGGGGCTAAGCCTCCTCTTCTAAGAAAAGTTTCCTTTTATCAGTTTGTATCTGTTTGGCCGTTTGACTTTATTTATAAAACGGGCGAAATGCCGGAGGCTTCTGACCTCCTTGTCGAAAACAACATTGAAGTGTTGGTTTCGAAGAACATAAAATAAACTATCAGGAGCATATACTCTGTTCAAACTTGATCAACCGTCAGTCCGTCAGCGCCACGCCTTATTTGACACTGAACTACTTTTGGTCCACGTACGGGTGGCGCTGGGCGCCAGGATTGGCCTAGCACACTCTACTAGTACGCCAGGCCACTGCTCTTCTCGCTGCCGACATCTCTTGAATCTGAACCACCGGGCGGGTGTCGGTCGTTGAACGATTCTACTTTGCTTGCCCCGCAGGTTTTGGCACCGGCGCCGGATCTGTAAATATAATCGTTCAATATATTCGGGCGTGTTTATGATCTAGTCATAGTTACGTTTTACTCTTTTCCATCCTTTCTTATGGCATGTAAAAAAACTTTTTTTGGCATCTTGCCGTGCAGCTCTGTGTGAACGTGGGTGGAACAACGTTGCAATTAAGAGCCCATTGAAAATAGAATAATATGTTGTAGATTTTTTTTAAAAATGTGGGAGACAATCCATCTTTTTTTTACCACAAATGTTAAGTAAAGCTATTATATTTCCAGCTAACAAAAAAGTTCCCGCGTGACACTACGATAGTATATGAGTAAAAAGAAGAGCTACCTATCTTGTCGAATTATCGGGCGGTGAGACGAGAGTGGACATGGGTACTCATGAAACCGAATTTCAAAAGTCCAAAAATATTATGTGTTGTTTAATTTTTTTTTGAAGTAAATCCGTCACAACTTACACATGCAAAAATTTAAGATACAATTGTAAATGAAACCTGCATGGTAAAAATTGGGTGCTTGTAGTGTTCCTGTATCAATTTGTGTTTCAAGCACAACTTACATACTTTTCTATCTAAGTTTTAAACTTGGCATGAAAATACATGCATACGTTCTTTCATGCATACGTTCCTTACTTGTATAATTTATTCCATGTTTTTATTTTATTTAGTGTATTTTTTCGATAATACTAGTCTTGCGGGATCCGAAGTACCCATATTCGGGAAATGGTTTCCCAGGACCAACAAATAAAGGTGGCAGATGGCAGCAATTTTGGTTTATGCTTTGAGATTTTTCTCAAGAGTAGAAATTATGATTTTGATTGGTGTCCAGCCCGACGTGTTTCTTGTAGCGGGATGTTCGACTCGCCTTAACCTCTTTGGGTCTTTTCTTTTTTTGATCTTGTAGCTATGTGCACATTTTATATTTTCTTATTGTAGAAACTAAACATTCTTGATCTTAATATATTACTACCTTATCAAAAAAATAATGATTGGAGCCATCTATGACGGCAACTGAGCTTTGGTCTCAATCCCTAAACTACATTGTGTGCTGTGACAGGCGAAAGATGGTTCCGACAGACATGGTTAGGCCTCGACATGGGAGAAGCATGCTGCCACAGAACCATGATGGACGTTCTCAAATATGCTAACCACATCATCACAATTTGTTTCTATTTCTGCTACTACTAATTTTCTCAGTTGGAAATGAAAGTGTCATTCCTTTACTCAAGTTGACACGAAAAACTAAAGCATGATATTAAAATTACTGCATATAAAAAAGATCAAGCGTATGTAAAACTCAGAACCCTTTTCACCGGCGCAAACTAATTAAAAAATATATTAATCGCGAATAGGCGGCAGCAATACCGTCGCCAACACCGTCGCGTTGACCAGTCAACATCGCGACCTCTTCTTCCTTCCATCCCGTTGCCCCCGTCACCTATATATGCGCAAACCAAACCAAGCAAATGCCTTCTTAAATGGCTATGACAACCTAACCGAATCCTAGAAATCAACTATCCAACCTACACTCTCCGGCGATGCTCCACAGCGTCGAGTTCCTGTGCTCCGTCGTCGTCGCGTTCGCCCGCCTTGTCCACGCGCTCATGTCCCTCTGCTCCCCGAGATCGGCAGCGCAGGTCATCGCCGCCAGGATCCCGCCGGCGAGGGCGATCAAGAAGGTGCGCCCGGTCATGGCCGTCGTGGTCCCCGCGCTCCTCGACGAAGCCAATGACCAGCTGCCTGAACTGCTGGCGGCGGTGCCACCTCCGGTGCTTGTTCTTCCGGCGTTCAAGGCTGGGAAGAATACGTTAGCTGAGGGGAAGTCGACGGCGAAGAGGCCTTCGAGGCTGGTGATACCGCCGCCCTTGGCCCGTGCTGGCGTCAACCCGTTCGGCGAGGTTGCCCGGAGGCCGAGGTAGCGGCAGAGGTGGAGGCGCAGGGGGAGGGGTTCTGCGTGGCGAGCAGGAGAGGCGTGAGGCACGCGATGGAGGATGCGTATGGCGTGATCACCGACGAGATTGCGGGAGACTCCCAACTGGTAAATATGATCACTTCACTATTTTAGCTCCAGATAAATTACCACAACCTGCAGAATTTTGTTCTGAAACTACTATACTTCAGTCAGCTAGGTTGGTTTAAATGGGGAACTTGAATGGTTATCAATACATTAGTTTTTGGAATGAAGCCTGAATCATTTGACTAGAAAACGAAAAAACATAGAGAACTGGTAGAATATCGGACAGAGAAGTTGTGTGCTGACTCCCATCCCCAATAAAGAGTTGTTGCCTGATGGAATTTCATTCTCAAGCCTCAACTAAAAGCGTGCTTGAGAAATTTCATTACATCATAAGTCTTTTCATATTCGTTTCAACCGAATTAGTGGTCGAAGCCATAATAAAAGTATGAAACAATCTTAATAAAAAGTTGTATTTATTTGTTAAATCTCAGTCGACCATGCTAGGGGACGTAAAATCCACTGGCCAAGCATAAAAATCAAACAAAATAGATCTAAAAAAATGGGTCAGACATTTGTGTGTAAACCTAAAATTGTGTCCTCACAATGTGAAAGTTTAGATTTATTATTGTACAACTGGTCAGTGAGACGTGAATAATTCTAAATCCAGTAGAAGCTATAGGAAATTTGTGCCGTGAAATGTATTTCAGTTTCATCTTAGGGAGGCAATTTGGAGTGACTACATTAGAGAGATATTAGTATTTTTTCCACAAGAACAGAGGTTCACAGATTGATGCGACAAAGCCATCGTACATAATGCAAAGAAGTTTGTGCATCAAAACCAACAAAGTAAGATTACACGGAAGTTCGAGAAGCTCTCGAGCATTACAAGATACAAACATTTATGCAACCGGCTGCACTCAATATTGGGACATGAAACTCCATAGCAACTGACTCCAACCGCTAGCAACCGGCACCCCCTACCTTCCACTATACTTATTATCTAGCCGTTGCAAGGTAGACAAAGACTGCAACCAACTGAGAGACACGAAGATAACGCACAAATTGATTTGCAATGGAACTAATAATACCATTTTTATTGTATTAAGTTGTGTCAATATTTTACATTTACAATGATGCATTTTAATTTATTTATGTGCTTTTTTCTTTCGAGGTTGAGCTACAGTTAAGGAAAATGGGGCATGGTATTCTTATCGTTGTATTGTCAAAATACCAACAAACAAATGTCAAAATGAAACATATTTTCTATGAAATTTCGTGAAATAAGTTCAGAAAATATTGAAGAAGTAACTCTATACGAGAAAATCGTAATGAGACGGAAGAATATATGTTAACCTGAACTCCTAGCACTGCTGGATAGTCCACTTCTGCATTATGATAATTAGTTGGAGCCGTTCTCTGTAAACAACTTGTTTATTCTTTCTTGCGAAGAATGGGAAGTAAATAAAGGTTTAAATGTATAAGCAACAGTGCAACACAAATTAGGAAATGATACAATGAAGCGTTGAGCAGGAAGAAAAGAAACGAAGAACCAGCCCGGTCCCTTGCTTAGCGAGCAAACTTGCAAACGTAGACCATTATTTCCTTTCTGAAGATTATTTATGCATTTAGGCAGTACACGTGCACAACAATTTCAGCTTCCTTCTGTTATTGTATACTGTATTTCAGTCCGAACGTTGGAACAACATTAACTAATAATATGTACATCAATCGCAGGCGTTCTACGGTGTGTACGACGGGCATGGTGGCAGGGCCGCCGTTGACCTGATCGCCGACAAGCTCGGCAAGAACATCGTCGCCGCGCTGGCGGCCGCATCGTCGGCAAGAGGGCGGTGTGCAGCTGGAGCTGGATGTCATGGCAGCGATCAGAGCCGGATATTTGACTACGGACAGCGAGTTCTTGAGCCAGGTAGGCGCGCATGCACATCAAAAGCTAGATTTTCTTCATCGCAAGATATATACGTACGCGCGTCCACATCTTAGTAAATTGGCTTGCAAAAGCACTAGGACAACTAGTGTTTTTCGTTTGACCTGTTCTTGGCTATACCTTTTGAACGCTTCAAACCTTTCCCTTTTGTTGTTATGTTATTACGTGCGAGTTGGACGACGTTGATGGCTTAGCAGCTTTGATATATATATCTCCGCTGTCGTACTCGATCCATATGCACGTACGTGATGCTGAAAGAAAGAGAGGATTTTCTTATATCTCCGCTGCTGCCGGTGGCAGAATGTTTGATGCTAAATGAAAGTTATCTAATTTGGAACGGAGGCTAGTTTGTTAGCCGATGTCGTCGACCTGCTCGGTCGATCCGGTGCAGAGGCATGCACGGCTAATTAAGCTAGCGTGGAGGCTCGGCTAAGTTGGCAGTCACGTTCAGTATCAGTATTAGATTAAATGATAAATCATTTTTTGGATCAACTAAATGATTTGATCTTAATCATGTGTTCCACACCATCACAACACCATGGCACAAATAAGTTTATGCATGCCTGTCTTGGTGCTTTAACCAACATTTTGAGATGAAAGTATCATAAAACATGCTTTGTTGAGTTCATGTTGATGTGATTGCAATTTACTACGAACTACAATCAACACCTGATTTCAACTGGACGAGTATATGATGACTTAAGTCTTTTATTCAAAATAGTAATTAAATTAGATGCAGAGGATGCTTAATTTACATGTTTGTGCAAATTTGTACTATAGCAGTTACTGATAGATGACGTGCATGCAGGGCGCGAGAGGTGGTGCGTGCGCGGTGACGGCGCTGGTGAAGGACGGCGAGCTCTACGTCGCCAACGTGGGCGACTGCCGCGCCGTGGTCGGCAGCCGCAGCGGCGTAGCCACCGCCCTGACGTCGACCACACACCCGGCCGCGAAGACGAGCGGCTCCGCATCGAGAGCTCGGTACGTGACCATTACACTTATGTCAATCTGATGTCCTTACAGAAATTCAAGAACAGTTAATAAGAAATTATGCTTTGCGTGCATGCGCAGGGAGGGTACGTGAGCCGAGGCAGCGGCGGCGTGTGGCGAGTGCAGGACAGCCTCGCCGTGTCGCGGGCATTCGGCGACGCCGACATGAGCCATGGATCACTTGCGAGCCGGAGGTTATGCGCCACCGCGTCACGCCCGACTGCGCCTTCCTCGTCCTCGCATCCGACGGCCTCTGGAGCAAAGTGTCCAACCAGGAGGCCATCGACGCCGTCGCCCGGACCAGCGGCGCCGTTGATACCACCATGTCCATGGACCCCTGCAAGGAGCTCGTCGCCATGGCCAAGAGCAGAGCGAGCAGGGACGACATCACGGTCATGGTGGTGGACCTACAGCGATTCCTGCGATAGAATCAAAATTATAAGATCCATGTGTATTTTGGGGGGTGATCAGCTAGGTATTAGGTACATACGGCGTAGGCCTGCCTTCCGCAGAGATTGCATAGGGCTCCTCGGAAAGTGCAGATGATTAGATCGATCCATGTGTATAGAGTATATTAGCATATATACGTGGACTTGAGAGTGGCACCCGATGTCATGAAAGCTATCAACCATCTCGGTTAGCCCAGATTTTGGTTAGCTTTCGGTCGATCGATTTCACAGTTCGATCAATTTGTTGTCTAGACTCGGGTTGGGCTGCGGTTTGTCTTTGTTGTGATATCCTTTTTTGTTAAAACGATCACGCAATTTCACATTAAATAGTAAGAGTATGCAATTGCAGTTGAACTCTCCACCTTCAATTGAAACATTAGTACGCATTTGCCCAGTAGTTTGCAAATTTTGAATAAATAGTATGTGAATTTGTTGGCGACATGAATTGTACTCAAACATGTAAACCTCTGCTTAAGAATATTAGTGGTCATAATAATTACATGTCATGTCATGAATGCGGAATTTCACCTTGGTGTTTTGGCACAATAATAGCCATAAATGTGCAATTGCAAATTAGTGTTTTTTCACAATAGTGGCCATGAACATGCGTTTGCATGTTAGTGAATGTGCAAGCCAAAGATAAAATGCGAAGAAGCCCCCAAAAAAGCAAAAAGGAACATAACCTCGGAGACTATAAAGAGCCCCATCAAAAATAGAACGTAGAATATCCAATGGTGAGACCAGCTTGACAAGCTACCTTTCCTCTTGATATGTTTCTATATTTTCTCTCACCGAGTTTAGAGTAGGCATATACAAAAACTAATATAACAGCATCTCCATCGGCGCGCCCAACTCGACTCCCAATAAGCGTTTTGGACGCGCCGGCAGCAAATTACCCCGAGCGGCGCGCCCAATAAAAAAATAGTTGCCGGCGCGCCCCAATACAACATCCGGCAACCCCGCTTCGTGCCCAGCTTCTAGGGACGCAAGCGGGCGTGCCGGCAACCGCGGCAACGTGCGCCTCGTCGAAACCCGACGGGTGGGGGCGACGCGTCAGCGACACAACGGTCAGGGGCGGATTTATTATGCTAGATATGCCCGTTTTAATGACGTAGCGGTTCCCCTGGCGGGTGCAGACGACGCGACGCGTCGAGCGCATCACTGGAAGATCAGGCGGTGGCGCGCACGCGTCGTCGGCGTCAATGCGCGTGGCAGACGTACCGGTGGCGGCGTTAATGTGGCGACCGGCCTCCTCCGTTCCCCGCCGGCTTTAAAACGGCGCCCGGCGCGCCTCTCCTCTCCACACAACACTTTTCAACTCGCCTCTCCCATACAAACCCTAGCCACCATGACAGGCAGCCGCAAGCCACGACCGGAACAGAGCACCGAGGAGGTTGTCCGCCGTCAGCAGATGGCCGCGTAACGTCGTGATCGGCGCGAGCGCGCCAACGCCGCCATGACCGTGGCCATGACACCTGAGCGCCGCCACGAGCACCTCGAGCAGCAGCTTCTTCTCCAAGAGGACCGGAGGATGAACCATTCGTTCGCCCGCGAGATGCGTCGCGAGGACGAGGAGTGGAGCGCGTCCCAGGCGTGCGCTGCGAGGCGGACCTCTTCAAGCCTCACCGCCGCCCCGAGTAGGGTAGTTCGTCCCGAGCACCACCACCAGGCGCGGCCAGCTCTACTCGCGTCGTGCGCCCTGCGACGACGCTGTCGGAGGAGGAGGTGGAGATCTACCGCCGGCACAACATACCGGTGCCAAACGACCTTGAGCTCCCACCGGGGAGGGTGCTCAACGTCGTCAAGGTGCCGGTGGCGCCGACGCTGAGCGGCAGACCCCGCCTCGAGTACATCACGCGGCAGTGGAGGGACCTGCCGTTTGAGCAGCGCGCGGACCCGTCTACTCGATCTCGGCGCCATGCTGGGACGCCGTGATTGACGCGGAGCACGAGACGCGCCGCGGCTCCTTTTTCCTCCCCAGAGGCATGCGCGAGCCACCGCCGGAGTGGTTCCACTCCGATGAAGAGCGCGAGCGCGTGTCGTCCGACCCCGAGATACCCGACCTCCCCTTACCGGCGCCGGCACCAGGGCCTGGCCCACCGGCAGAGGAGGACAGCGACGGCGACTGGGGTGAGCCGGAGTGGGAGGGAATGCAGGCGGCCATCGAGGCCTTCATCCACCGCCGCTAGATCAAACCCCACCACGCTCAGCAACGGCGGCGGCACGGAGACGTTCCTAAGGCCGGAGCCGCCGCGTGTGAAACCGGAAGTCTCAGCGACGGCGGCGCAGATGAAACCGGAGATCATCGAGGCATGCAAGACATGTCTCGACGCTGCCGCGTAGCTGGTTTGACCTTCGTCGGGACTAGCTTACTTCTCTAGCGTCCGCCGCCAGAGCCGCTAGATCTAGGGCTTAGAGTTTAGTTTAAATTTAGTTAAATTCTGTTTAAGTTTGTTAAATTCCGTTTGTTAAATTTCGTTTAAGTTTGTTAAATGTCCTTCAAATTCAGTGAAATATCGCCGGTTCATTCATATTCTACTCTTTTTTTTTGTGAAATACCTATTGGGAGCGACCGGTGGGGCGTGACGCTCCTAATAGGCGGCAACGCCTGCCGGCGCGCCCAATAACATCTGTCCGGCAACTTTGCTGGACGCTGTATTGGACGCGCCGGTGAAGATTGCTCTATGTTTGGAAAACGCTGTTTGTTAGCCTGCTGTAGCTACAGCCGGTTCGTGTGACGCGCGGAGCGCTGACCTTTTCCTCCCTTTTTCTCCGTGCGAGCGTGACTTTTCCGTTCTTTCCGGCCGGGTCGCGGCGAGAACGTGCAACGGGGTCCAACCCATGTCTCATGTTTGTGATTTATCCGGTCGCCACACACACCATGGCAGCGCAAACAGCATAGCAGCACCGCTCGCCTAGTAGCATTGCACAACACTGTCCACACACACAGTAGCATTGTCCAGAGACGGTAGGACACCACTTTGCACACACAGTGCACGTCTATTTTTCCGGAGGCATGAGAGAGACTGTGGAGGTCACATTTGTTGGGAATTTTGTATGTTTTCAAAAATGGTTACCTCGAAATGCTACAAACGAATATTATTTTTCCGGTCTGGTGGGTGTGTTGCCGGTGAACTCGAATCATTTGCGGCGGTACCTCTGTTGTCAAGTTTAGAGGTCATTGTTTAATGGTATTTTTTTTATGTTGCATAAGGTGTTGTGATTTGCTACAAGCGTTTTATTTTTTGGTTGTGTAAGTCCGAGTAAAATGCTACAATTTTTTCTTGGCGTATGTTACAAAGAGTTTTTCCAAAGTTACATACGTGTTTTTATAATGTTGGGTGAGTGGGTACAAAATGTTGGATAAGTTGATCTTTTTTGCTACAAAAGTGACATGTTTTACTAACGTTTTGGTAGAATTTAATTATTTTGTTGCACAAGTTGGGTTTTTGCTACATGAATGTGTCCAACATGCCACAACATTGTTTTTGCTACACATCGTAATATTTTATAGACTCATTGAAAATGTTTCAAATGATGTCGCATTTTATTGAAAATTATACATACAGAAAAAATGTTACATTCAGGATTTGTTTTTTGTACACATTGTAATTTTTTATAGACTCATAGACAATGTTTCAAACAATGTCGCAATTGTTTTTGAAAATTATAAATACACAGAAAAAAGATGTTACATTCAAGATTTGTTTTTGTAGCAATGACCATTGAAAAATGTTACGTGCAAAAATTTGTTTCATTAGTGTTTGAATTGTACTGTATTAAATTGTATGGATAATACTTTTTTTTTAACAGGGTATGGATAATACTAGACCAGCATTTGGGTACGTACTTTGCGATTTATTTACAAATATGACCTCCTGCCCAATGTAATTGTCAAAAGTAGCTCTCTTTGAATTTTTTGTCAAAAATAGCCCTCACAGAAGGTGAAAAAGCGACAGGTGGACTTCCCGCAAGCTAAAACAGCGGTAAGCCTCCTACCGCCAGCTCAGTTGGCGGAAAGTCGTCTGAGGCGCCACGTGTCGCCATCGGAGTTTGGATAAGATTGATGTTAAGTGTCTTTCCGCCAGTGCAGCTGGCGGAAAGTGGCTTTCCACCATTTGAGTTGGCTGTAGGTCTACGTGTCTTTCCGCCAAAGCTATTTTTAACAACACATTTTAGAGGGGCTACTTCTGATAATTGCATGGGGTAGTGGGCTATATTTGTAAAAAATCCGTACTTTTCCAACATGACCGCTCATTCAGATTTGACGATTGGAAAGGTTAAAATAGAACAACATACCATTCTGTAGCATTTGATAAGACAACACCTTAGCATACTGTAGCATTTTCCGTGAGAGGAAATTTTGGTGGGACCATGCACGTGAGTGAGTAAACTCTCTTGTACCATTTGATAGCGACGTCTCGTCGCATGTGACCCGCCAATCAGGATGGGAACGGGCCGACTCGGTCCTGGCCTTGGACCATGCCTGGCCATGGGAAGCCCGGCCCGGCCTGAAATTTCCAGGCTTGGGTGGGACTGGGCTTGCCCACGGGTCGGGGCTGGGCCTCAGATTTAGCCCCGATGGACGGGACGGGATGGGACGGGGCTAGGATTTGCATATTGGTGTTGATACGGGCATGACGGAGGAGGTGAAGCCCAATTTCAGGACTCCACCAAGTTAGATGTATTCGTCGTGTGTTGCTATTTTAAATAATTAGAGTTTTTAATAATTATGAGTTTGGGCTTGGTTTGGGCCTGTCCAACCAAGTCAACGTAGGGCCCATTAGTGGGGACGGCACTGTAGCACGGCACTGTAGCGCGGTACTGTAGCACCCCTCCATATAAGGCTAGGTGCTGCGAGTTAGAAGGGGTTCAGAAAATTAGGTTTAAACTACTACGTGTGTTTCTTGGTGAAGCATCCCTCCGGGGACGGCGATGCCGTTTATCAGTTTGTAATAAAGATTGCTGCGGAGGTTCTTGTGTTCATCAAGGATTGTCGTACTTTGGTTGGAGGCGTGGTGATTTCATCACGTTGCTTGCTGGATTCGTTCCTCTTCTCCAGGTTTGCGTTCATCGTGTAATTGGGAGAATTATTACCTTGGTTGTCTCGCTGTGAAAGATCGGGCAAAACTCTAGGATCGACGGGTTGATCCTTATCAGGTGGTATCAGAGCGCCAAGTTGATCACCGCGAGGTTCGTCCAGCTGAAGATCGATCTACAGGTTTGCAAAAATTGGTAGATTTTGTTTTAGCTGGAATTGGGGCGACGATTTGGCACGTGTTGCATCTCGTCGGGCTGGAATTGGTGGCAGCGGTTGTCTTTGTTTTGTTCCGGCGAGTTCTTCATGAAGATTCGGCGTCGCGTGGATGCTCGTACTACAGCTCTTGCGCCGCCGTACGTAGATCGGATCAGATTGCATCCGTTGGGCGTTCGTTGGCAACGGAGGAAGGTTATAAAAAAAAGAAAGAAAGGATCGGGGATCGGAAAGGAAAGGAAAGAGGAGATTGGATCGTTTTGGGTGGAAACGTACGTTCAGATTGGTTTCCTTGGTACGAGTGCTGATCGCTCGAAATTTGTGATGGCTACGTGCAGGAAAGGATGGAAAGAAACTGATCGCTTTGGGCTGGAATTGCTGCGATTAAAAAAAAGGGAGAGGAAAGCTTGCTCAATCAGATCCGAATTTTGTGGCGAGCAGATTGCATCGGATCTGTTTAATTAATTGGATAAAAGCTGGGTCGTTTTGGCCTGAAAAAAGAAAAGAAAAAGAGAGAGCAGTTTCCGTGGTGGACTTTTTACGTGAGGAGAGAAAAAAAAGAGACACTCAGTTTTCAGTTTAACAGGTGGTGGACTCAGTTCATTTGGATCCTTGGCGTGCAGGAATTTGTTATGTTTGTTTTGGGTGATGTGCCAAGTATGCCTCCACAATTTCAGATTGCATCCGCAGGCGTATTCAGCTTATTTGGACTCATGGTGTGCAGGAATTTGTCCTGTTATGTTTGGGGTGATTTGCGTAGTGCGTTTACATGTTGCAGTCCGAAGTTGTGTGTCTCAATCAGGTTGGTGGTGCCAAATATGGAGGGCGCCAAGAACAAGTCTAGCTAGTCGAGAGGGAGGATGTGGTGTGGTAGGCCGGCAAGACTTGAGGATGGAGAAGAAGCGTGGCGATGTTGCATATTTGACGCCACAAGCGCTGGAGAAGACCTTCCGGCGTTGAGGACAACGCCTCTCTAAGAAGGGGAGGATGATGAGGGCATCGTGCCAAAGGTTGCAGCTAGGACAATAGTCACGCAATGTAATGTCTAAGGCTGCGTCCTTTTTAATGTGTTTGGGCCGAGCCTCCAACAGGCCGGTTTGTATGAGTCAGAGTCCAACTAGATTTAGGAGTCAATTAGGTTTCGGTTTGGGCCTGTCTAACCGACTAGGTATTTGGCCTCCTATATAAAGGAGCCAGCGGCTAGGGTTTTAGGGAGTCGAAAATTATGTAGAACTAAAAGTTCAAGGTTGCCTCCGTCCTAAGGGACCGGCGTGTATGACGGCGTCTCGGACGTTCGTCAAGTTATCCAGCAAATAGAGGCATGAGTGTTCTTAAATCTGTCAAGAGTTATCGTGCGTGGCGAGAAGGTCCTTGAATCTGTCAAGGGTTGTCGAGCTTGGCGTGAGGCGTGGTGTTCATCATCTCGTTGCTCGCCGTGAGATTCGTTCTCTAGATTCTTCAAGTTGCGCGGATCGCTCCCGTGATTGGAAGGATAGTTATCAGGTGGTATCAGATTTCTGGGTTGCTCACAGTGAGGTTGTGTTGATCGATCTCATCTAGATCGGTTGACTGGAGGAGTTTGATTGGAGGCTCTTGCGCAGATTGATTTGCTTGGAGGAGATCGTGCATTGAGGCTGTAGATTGCTGTTGCGTTTGTGTAGATTGGTTTCCGGTTAGATCGATTTGTGTGGAGGCTGCTAGAGAATTCAAGGAAGGAAGGAGAACGTGCTACAGATTCGCGATCTACTGTAGCTACAGTACCGCGAAAAAAAGGAGTTTGTTTCCGTGTGGGAAGGAGCTGATTTGTTTCCGTGAAGTTTCCTTCCATTACCGTTCTTTGGAAAGAGAGATCGCGTCTGGTACGTCAGTTTTCCTTGTGGGCCAGCAAAAAGGAAAGTCAATTAAAGATTGGATCGGACCTGCTTTTGTGTTGCACGTCACGTTTAACAAAAAAAAAAGCAAGGAGCCTGGGAGCTGTCACGTACGGAGTACAAGCAAGGGACAGAGGTAATATCGTTTCTGATCGTTGCTTTGACGGATCGTTTGGGTACAGTAATTAAAAAAAAAAGGGATCGGATCACAGCTTGCTCGCGTGGAGTGCCTTGTTCTACTCGGACTCCATCTCTGCTCGGCACAGTTTCTGCATTTTATCTGCCGCTTTCAGCATGCCAACGCACGTGCGCGCTGCCTGCCGCGGCACAGCTTTGCCGTTTTCTCTGCTGCCGGGGAGGCTCAGTACTGCTGTTTTTCATACCGGACATTTTCGGTGATGGCTTTGCATACTGATATGAAGTGTGTTCCTTCTGCACGTGACGTCTACAATGATTATCTAGACCGGCAGCATGGTGTCCCTTGGGCTCATGATAAACTGAAGTGGATAATTCTACCCACTGCAACACCGGCAGAGTATCAGTTATGGGAAGATGCAATGGAGCGTGGTTTTGGGTTATGTAATCTCAAGTTTACTGATCGTATGGTTTCCACACTTATCAAGATGCGTGTGGCTTCACGCGTATACGGTTGGTGGGGGTGCCGAAACACACTGTAAGAGAAGCGGTTCTTGGGCAGATATTCAAAAACTATTCCGTGCTAAATTTCCGCCACCACTTGAGCTAGAAGAGAAGCAGCTTGATGTTGAGAAAGTGGTGGTGTGCGCTGAAACTGCAGTGGATACGGTGGAACCATTGAGTGGGCTCAATTTGCAACTCAAAAGGAAACATGAGGAGGCTTGCAAAGTAGTTGACAAGTGTCAGCGATGGAGTTTATTTCAGACTCAGTGCATGATAAAAGGCAAACACTGCAAGCTCATGATTGATGGTGGTAGCTGTACTAATGGCATAAGCAAGGCAATGGTGGCAACATTAGGGTTGTCTACTTGGCGTATTCCTGAACCTAAGCATTTGAAGTGGTTAAATAGTTGTGGTATGCTGAAGGTTACTCATAAGGTGCGTGTGCCATTTACAGTTGGTGACTATGTTGATGAGGTAGAGTGTGATGTGTTGCCATTGGAGGTGTGTGGGCTGTTACTTGGTCGTCCACGGCAGTATGATCGCAATGTGAACCATGCCGGGAGAGCAAATACATATTCTTTTGTGCATGATGGTAAGCAGCGGACTTTGAGGCCTATGAGCGATGATCAAATCAAGTCCGATGTGGTGCTGGTGATCCAGAAGGAGAGGTTGCGCAAGGCTAAACCGCCTAGGTTAGCTCAGCTGCAGCATGAGGAGCATGATGCGCAGAGCGTTACTGTTGATATTACTTCAGCTATGCCTGTAGATGACAAGCCAGTACTTGTTAGTGACACGCCAGTTGAAGTACAGCCTCTTACTGATGAGAGGAAGGATATTGCAGCATGTGCTATACAGCCAGTTTGTGTTGACGCAGGTGTTCAGACTGATGAGAGTTGTGTTGATCATGTCTCGGTGCATAGGGCGCCGCGGGTGGATGGTCGTCGCAGTTATATGAGCACACCTGTGAGGCATTTTGCTGGAGCAGCAGTGCGTATGCACACAGGCAGAGATGGACGTGTTCGTCAGCTTTGTGGACCAGGCATTACTCATATTTTGCAGGGGCGTGCAAAGCAGGTTCATGTTCAGCGATACAAGGTTCCAGCAAGATTTGAGAAGAAGAAGTTGGTGGCGCCTCAGTCCAAGTTCATGTGGAGGCGAAAAGAGGTGCAGGCGCCTAGAGTTGTATCCAGTCGAGCAGGCCAAGAGGGAGGATGTGGTGAGGTAGGCAGGCAAGACTTGAAGATAGCGACGGCGTGTGATGCTGTTGTTCATATCACGCCACCTTTTCGAGCAGACCCTCACGCGTTGGGGACAACGCTTTTTGAAGGGGGGGAGGATGATACGGGCATGACGGAGGAGGTGAAGCCCAATTTCAGGACTCCACCAAGTTAGATGTATTCGTCGTGTGTTGCTATTTTAAATAATTAGAGTTTTTAATAATTATGAGTTTGGGCTTGGTTTGGGCCTGTCCAACCAAGTCAACGTAGGGCCCATTAGTGGGGCGGCACTGTAGCACGGTCCTGTAGCGCGGTCCTGTAGCGCGGTACTGTAGCACCCCTCCATATAAGGCTAGGTGTTGCGAGTTAGAAGGGGTTCAGAAAATTAGGTTTAAACTACTACGTGTGTTTCTTGGTGAAGCATCCCTCCGGGGACGGCGATGCCGTTTATCAGTTTGTAATAAAGATTGTTGCGGAGGTTCTTGTGTTCATCAAGGATTGTCGTACTTTGGTTGGAGGCGTGGTGATCTTTATCATGTTGCTTGTTGGATTCGTTCCTCTTCTCCAGGTTTGCGTTCATCGTGTAATTGAGAGAATTATTACCTTGGTTGTCTCGCTGTGAAAGATCGGGCAAAACTCTAGGATCGACGGGGTTGATCCTTATCAGGTGTTTTAAGGAAGAGGTCCGACCCGAGGTCCGACGGGATTTTAATGGGATTTTGCAGTCACGGGACGGGCCTGGGCCTGAAATATAGGCCCGATGGTCGAGTCGGGCTGGGCCTGGGCCTGGGTTTTTGACCACGGGCTTTTTTAGGCCCGGCCCAAAGCCCGCCCCATGGCCAGGTATACCTTGGACACGGCCTCGGTGGCCTTTGGGCCAATTTGTGAGGTCGCGGGTCACCCATAAAGATAAAGGAGTGGCCGTGCTGACCCGACGGGTATTTTGGGTCGATCCAAACATTACGTTTGCTTCGCCTCACGGCACATGTCTAAATAGATACGTCAGTGTAATGTCGCATGTGTTGCTGTTCGTCGTTCTCGTGGCGAAGACCATGATGGTGAGGTGGTGGTGCCCACTGCCTAGCGGCATGGCGAGCCGACGAGCTAAACTAGCATATGAGCTCCCAGCGTGCAGCGTGTGTCTCAGAGAGTACAAGGAGGATAGCAAGCAGGAGGAGGACATGCCACTAGTAGAAAATAGGCCTTCCATTCGGAGCTTTAGTCCCGGCCATGTTTAGAACCGGGACTAACGTGAGTATTAGTCCCGGTTAATGGCTAGGACGCCGCACGGCTCTAGTCTCGGGTCGAACAGGACCTTTAGTCCCGGTTGGTCTACGAGCCCCTTTAGTCCCGGTTGGTATTGAAGTTTAGTCCCGGTTCGTGAAACCAACCGGTCCCGGTTCGTGAAACCAACCGGGACTAAAGTCTTTCCCATATATATCATCTTCCTGCCCGAGCCATCTCCATTTTTCCTGCCCGAGCCATCTCCATTTTTCTCCTCTGTTTCCTTTCCTGAGTTCGAGTTCATCCCTATTATTTTCCATAATTTGTCAAGATTGGCGGCTCCTAAAACGTTAGCAACTTTATCCTTTCATCTATCATTCTGTCATTGCTAGTTTGGCTCATTTCATTGCTAGTTTACCTCATTTCATTGCTAGTTTAGCTCATTTCATTGCTAGTGCTAGCTAGGTGTTTGATGAAATGACTAAATTAATTAGTTGCTTCTAATTCTAGGTTAGCTGTTATGTGGGAGTTTATTTGATTTATATGTAATTTCAGCTCAAATTAAAGAATGGTTTGTGAGTTTTAGTGCCGTCCCGTCCGCGTCCTCGCCGCCGTCGATCGCCTGCGCTGTCCCGTCACCTTGGTGAGCCTCTTATTCTTATCTTTAAAAAAAATCTTACTTGTATGATTTAGATACTTACTTGTATAATTTTCTTACTTATATGATTGTTTGTTATATATAGTGCCATGGTTTTCATATCCGTCCCCGTCGACACTCGTCTGGTCTATGATTCGGATGTGGTACATTATCTTTTATAACTATTTGTTTCATTTCGTGTTTATGACAATTATACCGACCAACTTGACATAGATATTTTTATCTGAAAGGTATGTGAACTGAAAATTCCAACCGACTCTCCTGTCGAGAAGTTAAATAGCCGGTTTATAATTACCGGTGGGCCACCCAAAACCCATGCTGGTGATCTGCTGAAACCAAATTCTGTAGCTAATCACCGGCGTGGGAATTTTTCGGAATCACCGGGGTCGACATCTTAGAGCCATGCCGGTCCCTCATGCAAAATATAGTACCTGCGTGTGCTTGCTGATCCACGCCAGTTATTCAGAACCTACTGGCGTGGGAACGCACGCCAGTGACTTCTACGTGCCGGTGATTAGTTTTGGTACCGACATGGCCCTGCTCTCACGTCAGGAACATAGGACAGCTGCCATTTTATTCTTGGGAAAAGATACTCTAAGGCGCCGCACGCCAGCTCTCCCGTACGGCGCGTCACGATTCGTGAAAACAGATCGCATTACCCGCGTCACCGCGTGGCTCCAACTACCACTCCTCCATCTTATCCGTATCCTGGCCACATAATCTCATTCTCTCTCTCGTTCAAACAGCCACGGAAGAACAGCGCGACGAGGAGAAGGCCGCCGGCGACCATGCAGCAGGCAGGCCGGGTGCCGCCGAGCACGCAACGGGTAGGCCGCCGCCGACGAGCGCGACGAGTAGGTCCATCGGCTCGGGCGGCGCGGGGAGGTCGCCGCCGACGAGCGCGAGAGGAAGCGTCTGTGGACTAGCGCGGGGAGGTCGCCGCCGACGAGCACGCGGCGGGGAGAGCAGCGTCGAGCACGCAGCCGGGAGTTCGCTGTCGTCGATACTGAGGAGAAGGCTGCCGCCGTCGAGCGTGTGGAGGCCGACAGGCCGTCGACAACAAGCACATCCTGTGCGCGATGAGGAGTCCGGCGTTCGGCGACCTGCGTGATACGTGCCAGAGTTTTTCTCTTCCCCTAAATCTCGATCTGTCGTGCTTTGATTATTTCACGGAGAAACTAGTTGATTTTGCATGTGAGCTTAATGTGGAGTGATTCCTAGTTGCATGTGCCTCGATTTCATTGGAGGATGATGCGTCGAACTACAACCAGTAGAGATTTTGAAGTTTACTAGAACCTAATCAATCTGGTAATTAGTACCGATTGAACCTGTCAATTAGGCTTAATTAATCTGGCTACTTGAACATGTAAATTAGGCTTAATTTGGTTTAACACTTGCCACATTTACGAGAACAACTACCGGATTTTTAGATGCAGCTATCAGATTGATTTGACATAACTATCAGGGTTTTTGAAAGCAACCACCAGATTATTAGATATAGCTACCACTGTTGATTATCAGATTGATTTGATATATCTACCGGATTTTAGATGCATTGATTTGATATATCTTCCATTTTCCTCGAAATCAATTATCATATTTTTAAATACAGCCACCAATTTGATTTGGCATACCTATCAATTTTAAAGTAATTACCGGATATTTTATTGCAGCTGGCAGGTCGTTTTATACAGTTGAACATGTTCAAATCGGGCTAATTAATCCGGCAATTAGGCTTAATTACTCGGGAAACTAGTAACAATTAATCTGATAACTACAACTAAGATAACCGGTGGAATGTTCTTTTGTGCATTTGTGTAGAAATGATGAGGAAGAATTAATTTGGTGACTGGGACCAATTAATATGATG
Organism: Poa pratensis; assembly: GCA_947311845.1. Lineage (NCBI taxonomy): Eukaryota > Viridiplantae > Streptophyta > Magnoliopsida > Poales > Poaceae > Poa > Poa pratensis. The sequence continues at coordinate 47,391,954 of CAMZMU010000079.1, read as the reverse complement.
ATCGTAACCAATTAATCTGATAAATGCAACTAAGATAACGGGTGGAGTGGATGTCGAGTATTAATTTGGTGACCAGGACTAATTAATTTGGTGACTGTAACCAATTAATCTGGTAACCGCAAATAAGAAAACCAGCGGAGTGCTCTTTTTACATATGTGTAGAAAATAATATCGAGTAATTAGTTTGGTAACTAGGACTAGTAATTGTGATTAATTAAACTGATAGTTGCTGTTGGGATAACATAAGGCCTGTGCCAACGCGCGTATCCTAGCTCGAAATCATAGGAGAAAAGCTGACGTGGATACGTAGTTAAGGAAGAAAGAGAACGTTGTTGTATGTATACAGAGAACCGGCTCTTAACGTTTAACTCGAGGCACAATAAATGTAAAAGCCATCCGGTGCATCCAGCCACCTCGTGTGACCATTCAGTTGGAATTTTTCTACCAGCTAATGTTGAATAGGGGGGCAGGCCACAGCGTGGACCATATTCAGTTAGGCCATAAACCGATCTGAAATCAAATCCTGTAGACACGGCTTGAAGAAACGATCCATTGACAGAGTCGTTTTTACCATGCCTGTTTCTTAGAAAGATACGATGTTTAGAACCGACGCATTGGCACAGGCCTAATAACCGTGGCTTATTAATCTAGTAGTTGATACTGGAATAACTTGGTGACTATTTATTGCGAAATCTAGTACTGTACTACCTCCATTCTAGTTTTTTGGTACTTACAATCCCAAAACAATTAGTTTGGAAACCCTCACCTCTTAGGCACCAATGCATGCAATTAGTTTTTTGGGTTAAGTAAGCAATGTCCTAAATAATCGATGACTGAGTTGTGCATAATGCAGAGTGCACGATCCTTATTTTGTAATCCGGTACTACGTTGTGCATTAATATACGTGACAATAATTTGGTAATTACTTATGGAAAAATTATTGTCAAAATATATTAAAATGAGGTTTACTTTTGAAGATCTCAACGTGAGAGTCAACGGTGAAAACGGATCCTCAATCGAGTTAACGGTTTGAAAGATAAATCTTTTTAAAATTCGAATTCAAGGAAACCTTCTGCTGACTTATTTGTCCGATGCATGCAAGAGAGGGGCAGGAAAAAATCCACGCTGCATGTCACGTGAACGAATCATGTGACCCGAAGCAAGTTTTTTTTTTTGCGGAACCTCCTTGGCTGGCCTACTAGGTGATTAGGGACGCATTGTGTGCTGATTAGGGCCGCCGCACGCGAAGGCAGCTGTGCGGCGCCGCCCTGTAGTCTCGTCCTTTATTCTTTCCCTCCTCCAATTTTCTGTGTAGAATACGCGGAAGCAAACCTGTGCCCGCGCACAGCGCACGTGAACTTAGCTGGCCCATGGACTAGGAGTAACGCTGGAAGCGACTTGTGGGCCACGCGCCCAAAAAAGAAATAGAACAGCCATCTATTAGGGATCCGTGCAAGATCCAATGGCTCACAATGTATCTAAACAAGCACAGATCCGTGTGCTTCGTACTGATCGGTCAAGGATTAAAGTTGAGTAGCGCATGGCCCACTCCCTCCCATCAATTCGCGCACAGGTCGCAAGGCACAGTTGCACGCACGCCAGCATGGCCAGGCCGCCAGGCACAAGTGCACGCAGGCGAGCGAGACGGCCGAAGACGCTCGCTCACCATAGTCGCCGGCATGGAAGGCGGCTACCAGAGCTTGCCGGCGTCGACGACTAGGAGCTCGCACGACGACGACGGCGACGGCACCGGCGTACGGCGTTGACGTACCCAACATTCTCCTCCACATCTGCAACAGCACGTCGGCGCCAGCACGACGGCGGCGTATACAGCGACGTATACGGCTGCGTATTGTTTTTTTTAATCCATAAATTGTAATAACCGGCGTGGAAGCTAGGACACGCCAGTATCAGATCAAAGATTTCCGGCGTGGCAGGACGCACGCTGGTAATCCAAACTATTACCTACTGGCGGCACGCCGGTTATGAGCAGTTTGTTTGTAGTGAAAAAGAAAACGATGATTCGATTTTTTTTGAAAAGAATTGAAAAAGAGAAGATGAAATTAGAGTTGTATATTGCCAATGTCGTCGATGATCACAAGATCAAGATGTATGAAATACGATTGAAGATTAGAAAATATGTCAGTAATAAAGAAACTTGGTATTATTATGATGTTGGATCAATTATTATGTTAGTTGCGATTTTGATCGCATTTGTTATTGTATTTAAATGCTTTAGATCGTTGTATGTGGTATGAGAACTATGTTGTTTTATATAGAACTATGTATGAACTTTATGTATATATTTTTGCAATAATAATATTTGGTCACTACTCTATTTTGGTTTTAATGTGATGAACTTGTATTAATTTGGTCACTCCTCTATTCATGATGTTGTGTACTAGTTTTTTATATACTTATATAATACAGATGAGCCGACAATGGATATACATTGACGACGCTCTAACGAGTTTATTAATGGCATGCATTCTTTTATCGGTGTGGCTGAGGAAAATAAGCAGAATGGTTTTATGTGTTGTCCATGTGGTGTCTGTAAGAATAAACCGAATTACTCTTCCTCAAAAACCCTTCACAGCCACCTGATTCGGTCCGGTTTCATGTCCTACTCTTATTGTTGGACCAAGGATGGAGAAAGAGGGGTTATAATGAAAGACAATGAAAAAGAACAGGATGATGACAACTATCCTATGTTCCCTGAATACGGTACTAGAATGGGGGAAGATGAAGAAGAGGAAGCTGAAGAAGACGCCATTGTTGATGAGCCCGCTGATGATCTTGGTCGGGCCATTCTTGATGCACAGATAAACTGCGTAAGTGAAAAGGAGATGTTGAAGTTGGATCGCATGTTAGAGGATCACAAAAAATAGTTGTACCCAAATTGCGAAGATGGCCAGAAAAAACTGGGTACCACACTAGAATTGCTGCAATTGAAGGCAGAGAATGATGTATCTGACAAGAGATTTGGAAAGTTGCTGAAAAGGATAAAGAAGATGCTTCCAAAGGATAACGAATTGCCCCCAGTACGTACGAAGCAAAGAAGGTTGTCTGCCCTATAGGATTAGAGGTGCAGAAGATACATGCATGCATTAATGACAGCATCCTCTACCGCGGTGAGGAGAACGAGAATTTGAATGCATGCCCGGTATGCGGTGCATTGCGGTATAAGATCAGCCGAGATGACCCTGGTGATGTTGAGGGCAAGCGCCCAGGAAGAGGGTTCCTGCCAAGGTGATGTGGTATGCTCCTATAATATCACGGTTGAAACGTTTGTTCCAAAACAAAGAGCATGCCAAGTTGTTGCGATGGCACAAAGAAGACCGTAAGAAAGACGTGATGTTGAGACACCCTGCTGATGGGTCGCAGTGGAGAAAAATCGAGAGAGTTCCCGGACTTTGCAGGTGACGTAAGAAACTTATGGTTTGGTCTAAGTACATATGGCATGAATCCTTTTGGCGAGCAGAGCTGCAGTCATAGCACCTGGCCTGTGAATCTATGTATCTATAACCTTCCTCCTCGTTTGTGCATGAAGCGGAATTTTATTATGATGTCAGTGCTCATCCAAGGACCGAAGCAACCCGGCAATGACATTGATATGTACCTGAGGCCATTAGTTGAAAAACTTTTACAGTTGTGGCGTGAAGAAGGTGTATGTGTGTGGGATGAGCACGAACAAAAAGAATTTGACCTACGAGCGTTGCTGTTTGTAACCATCAATGATTGGCATGCTCTTAGTAACCTTTCAGGACAGACAAACAAGCGATACAATGCATGCACACACTGTTTAGGTGAGACTGAAAGTATATATTTGGACAAATGTAAGAAGAATGTGTATCCGGGGCATCGTCGATTTCTTTCAATCAGGCATCTCTTAAGAAAGAAAGGCAAGCATTTCAAAGGTGAGGCAGATCACCGGACGAAGCCTACCCGCCGTACCGGTGATGATATATAGGGTATGGTCAAGGATTTAAATGTAATCTTTGGAAAGGGTCCTTTGTGGACAATCTATTCCGAATGACGCTAATGGACACGCACCCATGTGGAAGAAGAAATCAATATTTTGGCAGCTACCCTATTGGAAAATCTTAGAGGTTCGCTCTGCAATCGATGTGATGCACGTGACGAAAAATCTTCACGTGAACCTGCTAGGCTTTTTGGGCGTGTATGGGAAGACAAAAGATACACCGGAAGCACGGCAGGATGATGTAGCCCGACCTACGTCTCCTACAACAAGTGGCCCAATGACAAGAGCAAGAATCAAATCTCTCCATGATAAGGTGAATTCTCTCCTATCTATGTGTGATCTTGACACTCCTTTGAATGAGTTGCTACTTCATTCGGATACGTTGTGCATACTCAGGAACAACTACCAAGAAGATCACCAAGCAAGTGCAGAAGTTAGACAAGAAACGAGTCAAGAGGAAGATGAAGAAGACGAAGCATCGGCAACGGTACTACCGCCCGGAGGGCCGGTACTACCGCCATGACCCAGGCAGCGGCACCAGACGTACTACCGCTGGAGATGAAGACCTGCGTGAAGTTCCAGGCAGCGGTACTACCGCCGAGCCAGCGGTACTACCGCCAGAGCAGGCACGGTACTACGCCAGAGGTACCGCTGGAGGTACCGGCACGCCCGAAAACGCCACTGGATACCCCTACGGTACCTCCCGGTACCCGCTTCGTACTACCGCCAGCGAGCGCATATAATCCCAGCGGTACTACCGCTGGACCTGGGAAGATTCGGGCTGAAGCCCATGTAAAGGCCCACAACTTACCCCTTCGCCTCATAGACTATAAATACTCCTCTCTGCCTAGGGTTAGGGTTAGACTATGATTTGGGAACTAAAGTAGAGCCTTGCTCCTTCTTCTCAAAGTGTCTCTTTCCTCCTATGGAGATGAATCAAGACCTCCCATGTGGAGATGAACCAAGGCCTCCCTTGAGGAGAAGATCCCTGCGTGGATACCAAGGCTCCGCTTGTAGTTGCGATTACTTGCTAATCTTCATCTAGGTGATTCTATTGGGTTGGTTGGATTGACCAATTGGACAAACAATCCTAAGAGTAAGGTGTGCTTGGGAGAGGAGGATTGGGGGCTGCCCTCGGGGATTTGTTACCAGTCGATTCTTGCCGGGTTGCTACTTGCTATTTACCCTTGTGTGTTTGATTTCCCCTCTTTGTGTTCATCGTTCTTCGCGTGTTCTTCGTGTTCATCCTTCCCTCCGCACAAATCCGTGAAAATCGGGACCTACCCGCATCATATGGTATCAGAGCTCTAGGTTGACACGGATTTGATTTGTGTTTCCACCGAAATCCACCAAATTTTTCTTCGTTTTTGAGAAATTCGAAAATTTCCACCAAAAATAGCCTTGCCTTGATTCGAGCCGATCTGTCGATTCGTTGCGTTTTTGGTAGTTTTTGTCCATGGATCTGTTGCTTTAGGACCCCCTCCACCTTTGTTTGCGTTCCCTAGCCTCAATTTTGCCGATTTCCCACGAATTCGAGGATTTTCGAGCCCACGTCCGCCCAAAATCGAGTCAAACGCGCAGATTCGTGCGCAGCGGTACTACCGCCAGTGCAGCGGTACTACCGCCGCAGCGGTACTACCGGGCGGACCAGCGGTACTACCGCCAGGGCCAATTTTTCAGAAATTTTTCTTTTCCTCGGTTCGTTTTGGCATTTCCTCTTTGGTTTGAGTCCTTTCTTGGTGTGCTTTACGTCTACAACATCGACAAGCTTCCGCAGCAACGCATCATCAACGCCAAGCGACGACGCCACCAAGGACTCGACATTCCCCCACCATCATTCCGTTGTGAGCCCTTCTTCCTTTCGCGCAACTTAACCTATTGGACTAGCTCGGTGATATTGCGAGGCATTGCACGTGTTGAGTGTTTGTCTTCAAGTATTGGCGAGTGTGTATCGTTAGAGAGCTTGGCACTAGCAAAAGAGAAGGAATCATCGTCAAAAAGCAAAAATCAAAAAAAAAAGAGAGAAAAGAAAAGAATCAAGTGGTGCCAAGTCTCATCTCTTGTAGGTTGCGACAAAGCTAAGACCGCCAAAGTGAGTGTGAGTGTTAACTCTTGTGCAAATCCGTTGCCCACAAAAAGCAATTGAGCTAGCGTCCTTCTTGTGTTGGGTGACATTTGAGCACGTAGTCTTCGTTAGGTTGTCTATCTTCGAGTGCTCGCCCTTTGGTCGCCCAACCCCATCATTCGCTTTTGTGTGTGTTTCTTGATACTTTGTGGTTGGAGTTTCTTTGGTAATTTGATCATTGTGGATTTTCTCTACCTTTGACAATATACTTGTCGCGGGTTTGCTTGTTTCGTTTGCCACTTCATACCTTCCTATCCTCATAAGTGTGTGTGTTGGGTGTTAGAACCGGATACTCTCCTCTCAAGCCACATTATACTTGGGATATAGTTTGTCTTGGTTTTTCCTTACCACATCTCACTTGTTCTTGAGAAAATGTTTAGGGGAAGTACAAACGGAAGCTCAAGCTCGGATGAGGAAATCCATGGTGGAGTTCGCGGTGATCATGGCTATGTCACACAATCCGAGTTCGTCGGTCTTCGACACCTTGTTCGTGATGGCTTAGGCCGCTACGAGCGCCGTCTCCAAACTCATGATGCCAACTTCAACGCAATCAATGCGAACATGGAGCGGATGACCGAAGCTATCAACAACCTTGCGCGACAACGAGCTCCTTCACGCTCAAGCCGTACAAGAAGCACCTCAAGGTCGACACAAGCACATCATGGACGTCATGAACCTCGACAAGAACGTCAACATGATTCAAGGAGCGACGCCCATGAACGACCTCCTCCTATCGTTGAACAACCACATGATCTTCACGCGAACAATGCCAATGCGCATCAAGAACAACCTCACCAAAATGATGATCGTCGCGCACGCATACCATCACCACCACCGCCAACGTGATCGTCATGACCCATTGGCTAATGACAATGGCGTTCCGGGTGCGAATGACTTTGGTGAACAAGGACGTCACCCTCGTCATCCTCCAAGGCCACGTCATCAAAACCATGACAATGCGAACAATGTCGAGCAACCCGTTCCTCAACAAGAGCTACCTCCTCAACATGCGCCTCGTCAAGAGCTTCCTCATGATCGTCACCAACACCAACGTTCCGAGTCAAGTGATAACGAGTCAAGCCAACACAATGGTGATGGACTCAACCGAAGGAGACGTGGACGTGCATTCCCACGTGGTGGCCACGTGACGACTATGATGACTTGACCAACGTCCGCTTTGACATACCCAAGTTCTACGGCACAAGTGATCCGGAAGCTTACTTCTCATGGGTACTCAAGGTTGACAAGATCTTCCGTGTGCAACGCTTCTCCGACAAAAGAAGGTTGCCTTAGCCTCGATGGAGTTTGAAGAGTATGCTCTCTTGTGGTGGGAACAACTACAAGATGCTCGCGTCGCTAACCACCAACAACCAATTGACACTTGGGTTGAAATGAAAGAAACCATGTACAAGCGCTTCGTGCCAAGCCATTACACTAGAGACTTATACAAGAAGTTGCAAGAGTTGAAGCAAGGTTTGAAGTCGGTTGACGAGTACTACAAGGAAATGGAAATCTCCATGATGAGAGCCAATGTCAACGAGTACGAAGAGCAATCCATGGCTCGTTTCATGAATGGCCTCAACTATCCCATCAAGAAGATCGTGGAGTTCCAACCATATGCCTCTTTGGTTGAGCTAGTACATCAAGCTTCCAAGGCCGAGCGCCACGTGCTTGAAGAGCTCAAATACCTCAAGACAAAGGCATTCTACGCCAACAAGCCTTCTTCGTCAACTCCTACACCTTCACAAGCTCTTCCTCAAGCGAACACTCGAGGTCCTCCAAGAGTCTCTACTTCGACACCTCAAGCGCCTCAACCTTTCAAGAAAGTACCTCCCTCTCCAAGGCGCCTCAAGGATCTTCGTCCGGCACAAGACTTTGCAATGTTACAAGTGTGGCGGACAAGGGCACAAATCTTTTGAGTGCACCAACAAGAAGGTCATGATCATCAATGACATGGGAGAGTATGAATCTATGAGTGAAGATGAGTACAATGCTTTGAACAAGGTCGCCACAATGCAAAGTGCTCAAGAAGAAGAAATGAGATATATTGTGATGGCGACAACAAAGACCCTTCCTTGGTTGTGGCAAGAGCTTAACCACCAATGTTCAAGTAGAAGAAGACCAAAGATGCAACTTGTTTCAACAAGAGCGGGAGTCAATGGAAAGTCCATCAAGGTCATCATAGATGGTGGAAGTTGCCACAACCTAGCGAGCAAAGAACTTTGTGATAAGCTCAACTTGAAGTTCAAGAAGCACCCACATCCTTACCATGTGCAATGGTTGAGTGATACCGGAGCCGTCAAGATTCAACACATGGTGCAAGTGTCCTTCAAGATTGGAGCCTATGAAGATACGGTTGATTGTGATGTTGTGCCTATGAACGTTTGTCACTTACTCCTTGGGCGTCCATGGCAATTTGACAAGGGTGCTATGCATGATGGACGAACAAACTACTATAGCTTCAAGAACAACGACAAGACCTTCGTCCTTCGTCCCATGACACCAAGTCAAGTCATCGCCGACAACGCCAAGACTATTGCAAGGGCACAACAAGATCGTTCGTCTAGTGAGATGAGTGGTGAGCGAGAGACCACCATAAAGTGAGTGAGAGCCACAAGCCAAATGAGTGTGACACTTCAAAGAGAGTTCCCACAAAACTTACACTATTTGCCACAAAGAGAGAGATGAGGGAGTTGAGAGAAAACCCATCCACCCTACACTATGTGCTCATATGCAAGGGTGAAGTTTCTATGACTAACACTTTCACAAACCTTCCTCCTTCTTTGTTGTCTCTTTTGAAGGACTTTGAAGATGTCTTCCCTCAAGACGTGCCACCGGGACTACCTCCTCTACGCGGAATCGAGCACCGCATCGACCTTGTTCCCGGCGCACCGCTACCAAACCGCGCTCCTTACCGCACCAACCCCGAAGAACAAAGGAGATCGAGCGGCAAATACAAGAACTTCTTGCCATGGGACATATCCGCGAGAGCTTGAGTCCGTGCGCCGTGCCCGTCATCTTGGTACCCAAGCACGACAACACTCTTCGCCTTTGCATGGATTGTCGCCCCATCAACGCCATCACCGTTCGGTATCGCCATCCTATCCCTCGCTTGATGATATGCTCGATGAGCTTTGTGGTTCCGCTATATTCTCCAAAATTGATCTTAAAAGTGGATATCACCAAATACGCATGTGTGAAGGTGATGAATGGAAGACCGCATTTAAAACTAAGCTTGGTCTTTATGAGTGGCTCGTCATGCCATTTGGTCTTTCCAATGCACCTTCTACTTTATGCGTCTCATGAATCATGTTTTGCGTCCTTTCATTGGCAAATTTGTTGTGGTATACTTTGACGACATCCTTATTTATAGCAAGTCTTTGGAAGAGCACACTTCTCATGTTGCTCAAGTTTTGTTGGTTCTTCGCAATGAAAAGCTTTATGCAAATCTTTCTAAGTGCACTTTTGCCACCAACAAACTTGTTTTCTTGGGTTTTGTTGTTTCTTCGGATGGAGTTGAAGTCGATGAAGCAAGATACAAGCAATTCGGACTTGGCCTTTTCCGACATCACTTGAGGAGTTGAGACGTTTTCTTGGTTTTGCCGGATTTTACCGCCGTTTCATCAAGGATTTTTCCACAATTGCTTGCCCCCTCCATGAACTTACAAAGAAGAATGTACCTTTCATTTGGGGCAATGCACATGATTTTGCTTTCAATGAGCTCAAACGGTTATTAACCGAAGCACCACTCCTTGCCCTTCCGGATTTCTCTAAGACATTTGAGATTGAATGCGATGCAAGTGGATTGGGCATTGGTGGAGTGCTTATGCAAAATGGTAGACCCATCGCATACCATAGTGAGAAACTAGATGGAGCTCGCTTGAATTACCCCATTTATGACAAAGAGTTATTTGCTTTGGTTCGTGTTTTGGATGTGTGGCAACATTACCTTCGTCCTAAGGAATTTGTCATTCATTCGACCATGAATCCTTGAAATATTTGAAAAGTCAAACAAATTTGAACAAAAGACATGCTAAGTGGGTTGAGTTCATTGAGTCTTTCACTTTTGTAATCAAATACAAGAAAGGTAAAGACAATGTGGTCGCGGATGCTCTATCCCGCAAGGCCAACCTACTTACACGTCTTGACATTAGTGTCTTGGGTTTGGATGAGATTAAAGAGTTGTATGCTACCGATGCTTTCTTTGGAGACATTTTCGCTCAATGTTCGGAGCACAAAGGAATTGGTGATTTCTATTTGCACAAAGGTTTCTTGTTTAAGGCTAACAAACTATGTATACCCGAGTCTTCGCTTCGTTTGGTCCTTTTGAAGGAATCTCATGGAGGACACTCATGGGTCACTTTGGCCGCGACAAGACCTATGCCATGCTCTCCACCAACTACTATTGGCCTAGAATGAAGCGTGATGTGGAACGCCTAGTTCGACGATGTTCTACATGTCTCAAAGCTAAGTCTACTCTAAACTCTCATGGGTTATACACACCATTGCCTATTCCACATCACCCATGGTCCGATATAGCTATGGATTTTGTCTTAGGACTCCCACGCACTAAAACAAACAAGGATTCCATCTTTGTCGTCATTGATCGCTTCTCTAAAATGGCACACTTTATACCTTGCAACAAGAGCGACGATGCTTCACACATTGCTACTTTGTTTTTCAGGGAAATCGTCCGTCTTCATGGTGCCCAAGACCATTGTGTCGGATCGTGACACCAAGTTCGTGAGCTATTTTTGGAAGACTTTGATGGCCAAGATGGGAATCAAGCAACTATTCTCCACCGCATACCACCCTCAAACCGATGGCCAAACCGAAGTGGTGAACCGAAGCCTATCTACACTCCTTCGTGTGTTGATCAAGCCTAACTTGAAGAATTGGGAAGAGTGCATCCCACACGCCGAGTTCGCCTACAATCGAGCACTACACCGCGCAACAAAGAGAACACCCTTCGAGGTCGTCTATGGCTCCAACCCCTACACCGCGCTCGACATGCTACCACTTCCACTCCGTGAGCAAGTTAACATGGACTTCGACAAGCGAGCCGCTTACATGAAGAAGCTCCATGAGGAAACAAGAACTACTCTCGAGAAGCACAACAAAGACCATGCTACGAAGATGAACAAACACAAGCGCGCCATGATATTTGAAGAAGGAGACCTTGTGTGGCTACACCTTCGCAAAGATCGCTTTCCGGATGCAAGGAAGTCCAAGCTTCACCTCGTGGAGATGGACCTTTCAAGGTTATCAAGCGCATCAACGACAATGCCTACAAGATCGACATCTCCAACTCCAAACACTTGGTCCATGACACCTTCAACGTCGCCGACCTATCGCCATACCTTGGAACATCAAGCGATGAGGATGACCAAGAGTCGAGGACGACTCTTTTCCAAGGGGGGGGAGATGATGTAGCCCGACCTACGTCTCCTACAACAAGTGGCCCAATGACAAGAGCAAGAATCAAAGCTCTCCATGATAAGGTGAATTCTCTCCTATCTATGTGTGATCTCGACACTCCTTTGAATGGGTTGCTACTTCATTCGGATACGTTGTGCATACTCAGGAACAACTACCAAGAAGATCACCAAGCAAGTGCAGAAGTTGGACAAGAAACGAGTCAAGAGGAAGATGAAGAAGACGAAGCATCGGCCAGCGGTACTACCGCCGGAGGGCCGGTACTACCGCCAGGACCCAGGCAGCGGCACCACGTACTACCGCTGGAGATGAAGACCTGCGTGAAGTTCCAGGCAGCGGTACTACCGCCGACAGCGGTACTACCGCCAGAGCAGCCACGGTACTACCGCCAGAGGTACCGCTGGAGGTACCGGCACGCCCGAAAACGCCACTGGATACCCCTACGGTACCTCCCGGTACCCGCTTCGTACTACCGCCAGCGAGCGCATATAATCCCAGCGGTACTACCGCTGGCGCAGCGGTACTACCGCTGGACCTGGGAAGATTCGGGCTGAAGCCCATGTAAAGGCCCACAACTTACCCCTTCGCCTCATAGACTATAAATACTCCTCTCTGCCTAGGGTTAGGGTTAGACTATGATTTGGGAACTAAAGTAGAGCCTTGCTCCTTCTTTCAAAGTGTCTCTTTCCTCCTATGGAGATGAATCAAGGCCTCCCTTGTGGAGATGAACCAAGGCCTCCCTTGTGGAGAAGATCCCTGCGTGGATACCAAGGCTCCTCTTGTAGTTGCTACTTGCCAATCTTCATCCTAGGGTGATTCTATTGGGTTGGTTGGATTGACCAATTGGACAAACAATCCTAAGAGTAAGGTGTGCTTGGGAGAGGAGGATTGGGGGCTGCCCTCGGGGATTTGTTACCAGTCGATTCTTGCCGGGTTGCTACTTGCTATTTACCCTTGTGTGTTTAATTTCCCCTCTTTGTGTTCATCGTTCTTCGCGTGTTCTCCGTGTTCATCCCTCCCTCCGCACAAATCCGTGAAAATCGGGACCTACCCGCATCACAGGACCAGCAACGTATGAACGAACGAGACGACCTGCATCCACAGAAATATGAAGGTCCTGCCAGCTATGCTCTTACCAAAGAAGAGAAGGAAATCTTTTTTGAAATCCTAAGCAGTATCAAGGTCCCGTCTGGCTTCTCGTCGAATATAAAGAGAATAATAAATATGGCAGAGAAAAAGTTCCAAAACCTAAAGTCTCATAACTGCCACGTGATTATGACATAATTACTTCCGGTTGCATTGAGGGGGCTTCTACCGAAAAATGTTGGAGTACCCATTCTGAAGCTATGTGCATTCCTCAATGCAATTTCTCAGAAAGTAATCGGTCCAGAAATTCTACAAAGGTTACAGAAGGATGTGGTCCAATGTCTTGTCAGTTTCGAGTTGGTGTTCCCACCATCCTTTTTCAATATTATGACGCACCTCCTAGTTCACCTAGTCGAAGAGATTACCATTCTCGATCCTGTATTTCTACACAATATGTTCCCCTTTGAGAGGTTCATGAGAGTCTTTAAAAAATATGTTCATAATCATGCTAGGCCAGCAGGAAGCATCTCCAAGGGCTATGGAATAGAGGAGGTCATTGAGTTTTGTGTTGACTTTATTCCTGACCTTAAGCCGATTGGTGTTCCTCAATCGCGACATGAGGGAGACTGAGTGGAAAAGGAACGCAAGGAAAGAAAGCAATAATAAGTATGGACGGGCATTGTTTCACTCAAGCACACTACACAGTTCTACAAAATTCCACCTTGGTGGCTCCGTATATCGAGGAACACATGAATATTGCACGCTCCGAAAACCCGGAGCAGTCTGACTCCTGGATTAAACATTCACACATGGATACTTTCGGCGGTTGGTTGCAAAGACATCTCATGAATAACACAACTGTTGGAGATCAGCTATACTTATTGGCCAAGTCTCTATCTTTGACTATATTGACTTTCCAAGGGTACGAGATAAATGGGAATATATTTTACACGGCCGACCAAGATAAAAAGAGCACCAACCAAAACAGTGGTGTCCGCTTTGATGCAACAAACAACAATGAGCAAAAGGACACATATTATGGTTACATAGAGGAGATATGGGAACTTGACTATGGACGTTCTTTTAAGGTCCCTTTATTTCGGTGCAAATGGGTCAAGCTGACAGGCGGGGTAAAGGTAGACCAGCAGTACGGAATGACAACTGTGGATCTCAACAATCTTGGGTACAAAGATGAACCATTCGTCCTAGCCAATGATGTGGCTCAGGTGTTCTATGTGAAGGATATGTCTACCAAACTGAAAAAAAGAAAAGATAAGCAAGCGAATACATCATACGAGGAGCCAAAATGCCACATAGTTCTTTCGGGGAAAAGAAACATCGTGGGAGTGGAGGACAAGACAGACATGTTAGAAGATTACAATAAGTTTGATGAAATTCCGCCCTTCACAGTGAACACTGACCCAAGCCTCCTGTTAAATAATGAAGATTCTCCATGGTTACGGCGCAATCATAAGAAAGGGTCGACATACGCGAAGAAAAAAAGTTTTATACCCCAACACTAGATACGGATGTTGGTGATGTGTAATAATGTATTAAATCATTTATGCAACCTTTTTGGTTCTGGTTCTATGAGACAGAGGACTCTATTTGCAACCAAGTGCAATAAGAATCACTCAAAAATATTGGATTTTCCAAATTTTGTTGAGAAGGTTTTCAAATATAGATATGATTTTTACAAATATAGAAAATTAAACAATTAAATCAAATAGATATGATTTTTACAATCAAACAATCAAATCAAATATAGACAATTAAACAAACTACATCAACTATAGACAATTAAACAATCAAAAAATTAAATCAAATATAGATATGATTCAAATATGGATATGAGTTTTGCAAATATAGATATGATTTTTACAAATATAGACAATTAGACATGAAAATCAAATTGATATAAAGAAATCAGAAAAAAGAAAAAGGAACGAGAGCAAAAAAAAAACAATTCTAAAAGCCCATTTAGTCACGGTTGGCAATGCCAACCGGGACTAAAGGTGGGCTTCGCGCGCTTAATTTCTGGCCCAAAAATCACTTTAGTCCCGGTTGGTGACATCAACCGGTACTAAAGGCAGACCTTTAGTACCGGTTGAAACCACCACCCGGTACTAAAGGACCTTTAGTCCCGGTTCGTGGTGCCAACCGAGACTAAAGGCGATTTGTATATAACCCCAACCGCTCCATTCCCCTTTCTTCCAGTTCCAGACCTTGCGAAATCGATCGTTCTCCTCCTCCAAATCTCCCCGTTCGCCATCACCCCATCCGCCGTCACCTGTGCTCTCGCCACCCCCGTGCTCGCACCCGATCGAGGTCCACGACGCCGCCGTCGCGCCCGAGGTGTTCGTGCTCGCCGTCGCTACCTCTGCCGTGGATTGAGCGGAGAAGCCGTGCCTCCATCCGCTTTGCTCGCCCGAAGCTCGCCGGAGCCGCCGCGCCTTCATCCGCTCCTCCACGCCGTCCGTGCTCGCCGTCGCGCCTGGGTCCACGAGGCCGCCGTCGCGCCTGGGTCCTGCTCCGTCCCCTAGCGCCATCGCGCCTGGGCCTTTCTCCGCGATAAGGTCATACTGCCGCCGGCCCCTCTCCTCCTTCCCCTTCGATTCGCAATAATCTGGCCATGTTCTTGTCACTGTTTTTAGCAAAATAGCATCAATATATAGCAAAATAGCAATTTTAGCATAGATTATGTTGGATTTTTATAATTATGATTATAATCGATTACCATCGGAACTTGGTACAATCTCAGAGTTTACCAACAAATTATGGCCTAAAGATACTTGTGCCACTCGTCATAACTTGGAAGCCAAGTTTGAAACTTTGGCTAATCACTGTAATTTAGACATTTTCATACTTTTTGTTGAAATGTCCAGTAGCTGTTTTCATTATTTGTGCTTGTTAAGTTTTGCTTGCTGCATTTTAGTTGTACATACCCGATTTACTAGTGATGTTAGTTGGAACATATCCTATGATCGAAAGAGTTGGACTCCTTTAATCATTACCTTCCATGTTTGTCTATTTCTTTCTACTAGCAGAATATTAAATGTTGAATAACCAAATTTAATCAAATTTGGACATTTGGTGTCACATCCAAAGATCTTTGGACATTTAATGTAGTGCCCCGACCCGACTGTTATACAGTGATACTGTGTCCCCGGTTATCCGATACCACCAGACACACTATCAAAGCATAGGTAACAGCCCGAAGCTTGAGAACCTAAAAACCCGTGTAAATTTTCCACTTTTGTGTTCATTGCATCATGGCATCATGCATCATGTTGTTGTCACTAGGGAATTGTGCTAGGGAATTGTTGTTGTTGCTAGGGATGTGTGGTGGATTTGGCAACATTCAAAAACCCAATTGCCAACCTTGTTTCAACCAATTTCAAAACAACGAAGGCACTCAATCTTGCAAAATAAAATTACTTTGACATCTCCTATCTGTCAAGGAAGTTCCAAGAGCTCCAAAATAATATTTTGCATTTGCTCCAAATTGTTAAAGGAGCAACATTTTTGAATTTTAGCAAAATGCCCTAAATGAACCCTATGAACAAAAGTGGTCCAAACAATTTATTTTGAGACGCCAATTTTTGTGGTGCTTCTATACTATATGGGGAGGCTACCTGAATTTTCTCATATTTTTATAAAATGTTTTGGTGCCTCAATTAAATCAGAGAAACGCTACAGGTTTTAAAAGAAACATAATAGGGCTTCGTTGTAAATTGAGGAGGACCTATCCGTGATGAGCAAATCTTCTCCAGGGGTTATCCGTGAAATCGTCTTCTCTCTCCTTGCCACTGGCGCCATGCCGCCGAGCTCCCATGCCGTTGCCGTGGCAGTGCAGCGACGGGGCCCCCTCTGCCCTGACTTCCGCGATGAGGAGAACGCCCCCACGATGCCCTGCCCTCACCTGCTCCCCATCCCCACTTGCCCCTGCTCCTTTTCTGCCCCACCTCTGCTCCCCACCGAGCCACCATGACCGCCGCCGTTGACCTCCCCTCCCCGCTGCCGTAGTCCACGTCGAGCACCATCGCCTGGGGGAATCTCTCCGCCGTGCCGTGCTCTACTTCTCCACCGCCGGAATCGAAGCGAGACGGCCGAAATCGTCGTCGCCATCAACCACTCCGCCGCTGCCGTTCCGCCACCGCCGCGGACGAATACGCCGCCGTGGCTGTGACTCCAGCCTCCCCAAGCACGAGTGCGCGTTCCTGGTGAGCCTGCGGTCCTCCCCAGTGCCTCCCCCTCTCCCCTAGGCCGCTGTGTCGCCGTATCGCCGCCGGCAGCCGTGCGCTACCGTGCTGTTCCGCCGCTCGGATTTTCTGAGTTCAGAGCAATCGGATTTTCCGATTTGAGTCAGTACCGAATGATTTCAGTCCTCAGCAGTTTTCAGCTCCCTCCAGCGATCGGATAATCCGAGCTGGGTAAGACTCGGATTTTCCGAAGTGAGCCAGTGCGAGATGTTCGTTAGTCCTTAGCCGTTTTCAGTCTGCTTCTTCGACCGGATATTTCGATATTGGAAAATTCGGATTTTCCGGTTTGGTCCAGTACCAAAATTGTACTGTTCCTTTTTATTTCCTCCTATTTTTGGTTAAGTGTTAATAATGTGTTGGATTTAATTAATCACCAGGCATATTTTAAAAGAGGAAATAAAATGTATTAACTTGTAATTCTTCGGAGTATCATAAAATGCGTGTAATTTACCCGAATGTCCGGAAATGTGTGAACCAACCGTTTAAATGGTTGACATGTCTATTAAATCTCCGATACCCTGCATTGCATCATCTGATCATAACATCTTATATCCAAGTGCAACATAGGGTTCCATCTTCCTTAATCAACAAATAAAGTTCGTTCATGACCTAATTTCACGGGATATCCGGGATGCGCCCCTCTAAGCACCCGAACTCCGTTTAATCGGAATAGTTGCATCATCCTCCTCCCGGGGATTTAAAATGTCATGTCATCATGTGTTTGCGCATTGCACCGATGTTATCCGTGGTTTTGATTGTTCCTCTCCGGTATTGTTTGTGTATCGGTAGATCAAGGAGGGGAAGTGCCCCCACAGTATCGTGAAGATCCGTACTACCAGCCCGTTGAACAAGGCAAGCGTAATCCCCCCTCTGAGCATATCTTATCCTATGTTTCCGCAAATATTTTCTCCACTATAATATCGCATGCGGTTCTAAATGTCAATTTTCAGGGATTAGAGTATCCTATAGTTGCATTAAGTTTCCGATGCCAATACCTGTTTTCCCTCCTATTATCCATAGAATTGTTTTGTGGCCTGAGATACTTACTATGCTATGTTGATGCTTAGCCATGCTTAGTAAATTGCATAGCTATACGATGGATGGTTTGTGGTGGAAACAGGTGATGAGATGAATGGTTGTTGGTGGAGGAAATTGTGGTGACGGATAATAAAATGCTAAAAGGTGGGGATGAGAGGCCACTGTGGTTGTGGTGTTTTGTCTCATTCTCACCGCCTAGGAGCGAGTTCTATACCTCTTGAACCAAGACTGAGCGTGCAACCATGCGTGAGGCCTATGCATTTGCAGGAACCCTCATAGACTAAATAACTCGGGCGGGGCTAGCCAGGGTCCTCTAGTTCGGGCTTCCATTTGCGCGTGCGTGATGATGGTGGGATGAACTGAGATGAGGATGATGGTATTAGGAAAATGAGTGGCCACGGGGTAGGGTGTGTGATCCACTGCTCCGTCCTCACTGATGATCCTGGGTTAGTCCTTAACGAGGGAGAAGTCGACACCGCTCCCACCCAGCCGGCTTTCCAAGGAAGAGAGCTAATGATCAGGTAATGGGCCAGACGGTACGCGTGGCAAACATTTGTACATCCCTGCAGGGTTAAATCTTTTCGAAAAGCCGTGTCCGCGGTTATGGACGACTTGGGAAGTGAAGGTAAGATCATAGAATAACTTTAACGGAATGATTAAAAACTGGGTACTAGAGGTACCACTCAAGATTGAAAGGTGAGCTTCCTCGAGGGTGATTCGGGGAGGTGCCTTTGATGAACAGGTACAATGGTTGATGATGGTTGATGATGAGTAAGGTGATGAAAGAAAGAGTTACTCCTTACCTCTTTTAAAAGTATTCTGATTAGACGATGCCTTTGAGTTATGTTTTCAGAAATAAAATCAGTTTTATGCAAAACAGCCATATAACTTTGAAAGTCTCATCGAGCTAAAACTCTATATATAATCTTGCGAGTTCATCGAACTCAACGTCCTTTGTTTCGTTTCAGAGGAGGACTTCACCGACCTCGAAGGTGGGTTCTTTGTGGACGTCGATGAGTAGTCTGGGGTTCCCAGGTGGCAGCTTGGGACATCCTGGAACAACTGGCGCTGTGATATTTATCTGTAGGCCTCTTAGGCCATATTTGAATCTTGTTGTTTAGAACAACTTAATTTTCTTCCGCTTGTTGTAATGTTGGGTCTGTGACCTCTGGTTGTCATTTGCTATCTTTCTCTATTATAAGAGTTGCACTATAATGATTTGTGTCGTAGAGTCAGTGATGTGCCAGTTGTTCCACAAGTCTTGATCTCTCTATTATGCTTTGATAGTGTGTCTGGTGGTATCGGATAACCGGGGAACAGTATCACTGTATAACAGTCGGGTCGGGGCACTACAAGTTGGTATCAGAGCAGTACTGCCTGTAGGAAACCCTTCTACTGGTCGATGTTGAGTCTAGTGTTTGTGAAAATATTTTTAACCTAAAAATGAGTTGTGAAAACCATCTTAGGATTCTTTTTACTCCTTATCTGGTTACCCTCTAATCTCGGAGCAATCTTATCTCGATTTGACTTAAAGGTTTTACTCCTGCTGCGCGCGCCACATGAACACGTTTGGATTCCTGATGAATAGGGCTTCAGGTGAGGGGACTTCAAATCCGCCAAACCTGGCCCTGTTTAGTAACAACTTGATACTAGATCCTGCTCCACTTGCGGAGGTGGTGACCCCAGAGAATGCGGCCTCGCGTGCCAGAGAGCTAGACACCGCACGCCGTGCCTTGGAGCAACAACGGTGGGACATCGAAGCAGAGAAGCAGCGGATGGTGACCCCAGAGAATACGGCCTCGCGTGCCAGAGAGCTGGACGAGCAGGAAAATCGTCTGCGACACAACGCCAACATCATGGAGACTCGCCACAACGACATGACCCGGGTGCAGAACAGGAGGCACCAGAGCCGGATACACCTTGCAGGTGAGAATTTAAATCCGGTTAATTTATTTATTACGCCGCAGGACCAGCCAGCCAGGATCGTGCAGGAGGCACCCGTTTATGGAACAGGAGCAGGACAAACCGGGGGAGCCGGTGGAACAAGACCCGACACTGTTCCAACCGAGCCACCGTGTGTGCCTACCGCCTCCACCCAGATTACATACCCCGCCGGGTCACTACAACAACCCGATGGATAACGTGTACGCCGCAACTTTAGCGCTCGACTGAATTCCGTTGGGAAACTCACCTCAAGAAGTGGAAACCCGTCGTGCTATAGATATGCTGCGCACAGCTGTGGTGCAGCAAGGCAACTATCCTGATAATAGAAGTGGTTTACATGGAACACCATACAACAGCCGCTCGAGGAGCCGCCAGGGAGAAAGCCCAAGGTATATTCAGTCAAGTTCAGCACGGCGGAGAGCAGAGCAGGAAAATCAACAATTACCGCCTCCACCGCCCAGGCAAGCCACGCCTGCAGCATCGGCCGCACAAGCAATAGTTAACAATTCAAGAGCAAGGTGAGCTGCGAGCTCTGCAGCGCGCGCTGGAGGAGGTGGTGTGGTACCTGCAGCAGGAGCAACAGTGAGTTCACCTGCGCCAGCGGGAAGGCCGGTTCAGGCCAATTTGGCCGGGCCAAGGAGTCTTTCAGATGCTATTAGAGCAGAGCCTTACCCGGAAAAATTTAAAGAACCCAGCAAAATTACAAATTATGATCCTAGCATGGATCCAGAAACTTGGTTGAGTAGTTATGAGATGGCCATGTGTATCCGCAATGCTTCAGAAAATCTTCACGCCAAGTTCATGTATCTTATGATGATAGAAGGTGCGGCCAAGCTTTGGTTCAATACCCTCCCTGAGAGGTCCATCAAATCCTGGAACGAGCTTAAGGCAGCTTTTATCAAGAACTTTCAAGGAACTTGCAGGCGGCTATACACAATTGAGGACTTGTATCGGTGTGTGCACAAGAAAGGTGAATCAGCCCGTAGCTGGATGCGCCGCGTCACAGAGATCCTTCATTCATCCACAGATATCCTTCCCAGGAACGCAATACAATCCATGGAGAAAACTTGCAGATACGACCCCCTTGTTCAGAAGTTGGGACGCTTGAAGTCCAGCAGCCAGGTCGCAGAAATTACCATGGGTGAGTTGATGGATGCATGCACCAAGCACGCTTCCACTGATAAGACCAAGGATGATAATGAGGAAGAAAAAGGGAAGGGCAATGTGAACAATGGAGGAAAAACACACAATGGTGGAGGATAGAACAATAACAACCATAGCAACAACAATGGTGGAAATCAGAACAAGCGTCCGTATGGTGAAGGAAATTCAGAGCTAGTTGCCAACGCAAATACCGGGTTTCAGAAGCCCAGGACAGAAGGAAATTACAATGGTGGAAATAATTATCGAGGCCCGCCACGCCCAACTAGTCACACAGAGGCCTTCAGGATGTCGTGTCCTCGCCATAGCAGGAACGGCAGACCCGCCAATCATTCTTTAGAGCAGTGCGTTGATTTACAGAGATGGAGAAACGAGGAAATACAGAGATTGTTGCACGGCGGCGGCCGTGGTGGTGGACCCGGCCCAGGTGGAAACCCGGCTAATGGACCTCCACCAGGGGCAAACGCAGGAGCTGGCAACGCAGGAGCAGGCTAGGGTAACCAAGGAGGATTTCAGCAGCAGCCAAAGCAGCTTGGCCAGTATCATGTCCATACCACTGGTACGTCCAGGAGAGAAAGGAAAGTAATTAAAAGAGCTGTCAATGCTGTTTCCGCTGCAACCCCAAGGTATTTGAGGTGATCATAGCACACGATAACATGAAGTAGACAGGATCACCCGGATGTTGTAGAGCACCCGGGTCTGCTAGCCTTGGTGGTTGCACCACAGGTGCATGGTTATGAAATGAAAAAAGTTCTGTGGATGGTGGAAGTAGTATCAACATCTCATATTGGGAAACTTTCGTGCGTATGGGTCTCCGGGAGTCACAGCTGCAGAAAACGTCCACAGTTTTTCATGGTATAGTTCCAGGCAAGTCAGGTTGCCCAGAGGGAAAAATCTCATTGGAAGTTGCTTTTGGCGAGTCTAAGGACAATTTTAGATCAGAGTGGATTACATTTGAGGTGGTGAAAGGACAATGATGTCGCCTAGAGGGGGTGAATAGGCGATTAAACCTTTTCTGGTTTAGGCTTGATAATTGCGGAATAAAACTACTTGTTTAAATTAACAAGCCAACAACCTAAATAAACTAGGCTCACCTATGTGCACCAACAACTTATGCTAAGCAAGACGAGCAACAAGGTGATAGCAATATAGAATACTTCAAGCACGAAGGCTATTACAATGTAAAGTGCATAAGTAAAGAGCTCGGGTATAGAAATAACTGAGGCACGCGGAGACGAGGATGTATTCCCGAGTTCCTCCTTTTTAGGGGAGTATGTCTCGTTGGAGAGGTGTGAGGCACCACAAAGGTCGATCTCAACTCCACAAAGGCTCACCCTATTCTCCGATGAACCGCACCACAAAGGATTGGTTCACGTTCCACTATCGGAATCCTTCGAGGCAGAAATCCGGAGCCTTTCAACAACAACCCGGGGCACAACCCACAATTGGATTGGGGGACTCCTGAATGGCTACAAGTGACCACACAAGGTCTCAACCACCACAACGGTGTCTAGGGTCCAAAGACCCAAGAGTAACAAGTTCACAAGCTTTCAACTTCCACGAATCCTCGTGGAGAGCACAAACCGATGCACAAAGCAATGGCAAGAGCACAACTGCTCAAATCCTTCACTCTCAAATCCCACCACAAGCAACTAATGCTTATGGGGGGAGAAGAGAGGAAGAACAACGAAGAACACAATAAATGGAACTTCAAGAACTAGATCGAAAGGGTTCCCCTCACTTAGAGGAGAGATGGATTGGTGGAAATGTAGATCGGGGCCTTCTCCTTCAATCCTCAAAAAATTAACAAGTTTGGTTGGAGGGATTGGGAGATCTAGCTTGGGGAAGCTTTCAACAATGGAGGAGAGAGAAACTGGAAAGCTTAGTTTAGCTGGAGGAAGGTGGAGGGGTATTTATACCCCTCCCAAAAATCTGACCGTTGCTGCTTCACTTAGACCGGAACTTCCGATCCCAGGGCAGGAACTTCCGGCCCAGAAATTCCGGACCTCCAGAAAAAAGGCTAAAAAGCGGTACTGGACTTGGGCCAGAACTTCTGCCGGAACTTTGCCCGAAACTTCCGGGGGGCTGGAATTTCCGGCCTAAAATCCGGAACTTCCGCCCCTCAGAAAACTGCAGAAACACCAATACGAAAACGACAATATCTTAATCATCCGGACTTTGTTTTCGATGTTCTTAGGCTTGTTGGAATCACAACGAAGAGCTTTACAAGATCATGCAGAGAAACATCATAGTCAAAAATGGAGGATAAAACCAAATGGGGAAATGTTAGACCTCTCGATAAAAGAACACCGATAAAACCTCTAAACCAAAACCGCAATATGTTTTTCATCCGGACTCCATTTTTAATGATCTTGGGCTTATTTCAAAGATACTCACAAACACAACAAGATTATGCATATACACATCATAGTCCATCATGTGAGGAGGAAACCACAAGTGGAGAGTTTGACCTCTCTTAGAAAAGACAAACCGGTAAAACTTCGAACATCAACAACGCAATAAGATATTCATATGAAATCCGTTTTTGATGAACAGGAGCTTGGTATGGAGATGAACACAACCTCCAAATTCTCACATGGATAAAAGTCAAATAAGAACAAAGAAAGAAGATATGCCAAGATGCAAAGGTTTGAGCTCTCCACAAAGATGCGATCAAGTTACTCACTTGAGAGCCCCCCTCTTGATAGTACGCCATCTATCCTATAACCCGGTCTCCCACTAACACCATGAGAACGGTAAAATGGAAACCCTATCAAGATCATACCTTTGCCTTGTGCATTCCACTTGAGCTAGATGATGACGATCTTGATCTCTTCAAGTGGACCACCTTTCTTGATTTGCGCTTTGCTTGGTGAAGATTCAAATGTTGCTCCCCCATACTCCAATGTGGGAGAGCTTCTCATAGGCACATCTTCACTTGACCAATATCTCCACATGGGTGGCAAGCTTCAAGCATAGAATTTCTTCAAGATGCTTCTCTTGAACTTGCCCTTCATAAACTTCTCTCTCTTCACAAAGATGATGTCTTGAATCCTTCAAGACATACTTGCAATATGCTCAACTCTACACATGACCATTCTTCATATAAACCCTTGGATAGAATCTTGGTCATCATACAATCTTCTAGAGTCCAACACATGAACTCCAATGTTTTCCTATGGACAAGATCTACAAGAATATCTCAATGCAAACATTAGTCCATAAGGATTGTCATTAATTACCAAAACCACAAATGGGGGCACCATGCACTTTCAATCTCCCCCATTTTGGTAATTGATGACAATCCCTTTTACGAGGGTTTATATAATGAATAATAAGCAACCATGCAACACAAAGAGCAAGGAGGCAAGAGCAACCATGCAACACAAAGAGCACGGAGGCAAGAGCATGAAGGACAAATGCTTAAGAATGAAACTAAAGCATTCCCTTAAACACTCTAAACTTCTCCCCCATTGGCATCGATTACCGAAATGAGAGGAAAAATTTGGAAGGCCAATATAGTAAGAGCTCCCCCAAAATGTGTGCATTTCTCATAATATGAGTGAAATAAAATGCACATATCCAATGACGAATAGATAGGAAGGAGATCAAACTATATTGAGGATCCAAAGATTGCAAAAGAAAATCAATTGAAAGATACTTCGACAAAAGAAGTAACCAAAAAAAGGATCCGAAAAAGTGTTCTCAAAATCAAGAGGGAACTTCCCAAGGTACGTGCGCAAAGTAGGATTTGCATTTCAATATAGTGTGCACAACATGGAATCCTCACTCCCTCCTAGATAATGTAGAGCACAAACCAAAGAAGATGAGGCAAATAGGTCCACAAGCTTATTAAGATGAAAAAGTAAACCAAATGAAAGGCAAAGCTTGTGGCTTTTAGAAACCACCAAAGAATCAAAAGCAATAAGAGGTGCTCACTAAAGAATTGGAATACCAATTAAAGATGTAACTATTTTCATGTGTATAAGTTTCTAAGTAGACACCAATCACGAAGATATAAGTCTACAAATAAACATGTACACACAAAATAGGTACAAAGGTAAATAACATGATATCCAAGAGGAAGTCATAAATACACCAATAAGATCTTTGCTTAAAAGCATAGCACAAAGCTCAATTTTATCTTGAAGGGATATAGATGAACTTCGAACACATACTCATCATAGCATCAAAAATATCCACAAGGGATAAGGTAAAAAATGGGATGCTCCGAGAAAGATAACAAGTATCGCAAAAGGCAAATGATTTTGAAACACATCAATATTGCATATGCGAGACATGGAGTAGAAAGTGCTAGATTAACATATTTGGGATTGGTAAATCATGAAAATGATTATATATATTCCCCTTGATATGTAATCATCCCGGCTTGCCTACATTTGCAATAAAGTTGTTTTGCAAGAACCAAATGAATTGCAACAAAACACATTCATGCCATGAAATAACCTACACAAAGGTTAAAAGATAGAAAAGTATGCATGAGGTAGATACTTGTTACCGAGATAACATTGGTGATGTAGAAGATAAGAGTTCACAATCATCCGAGCTTGGCTCCAATAAGCACATGGTGAAAACACCTTCCTTGTAAATGAGACAAGCTTCCAATGCATCTCCAAATGTACCTAAAACAAATTCAAGTACAAAATGGTACCCAAACTCATTGGGTCCAAAGTAGTTAGAGCAACTACACTACATAGGACAAACTCCACATAAATATGTGCATATTGATATGCAATTGAATTTCATGCACATCTTAGCCATTTAGGATTTGATGGAGTTTATCCTATATATTGGATCAACGAAAGTAAGCATGCCATAAGATATACATATAGTAAATATGCATGCAAGACTTTCAAGAACCAAACGAGATACAATTTGGAAAAACACCACTTAAACCAAGAAGGCACACACAATTGTGACAAGAAAAAGAATTGTCCAACTTATATCGAAGACCCAAATCAACACATGATTGAAGAAACCACTTTGAAAAGATACCAAATGAAATCAAGATACCAATTGATGAAAATACCATCAAGGAGAAGACCAAACCCTCTACACTTTTCATGATGGCACAAAGTACCAAAACAAAAAAATGTTTGTCTTCCAAAGAGACACGTCATCGGGATCAAATACCAAACAAAGACAACTAATGTTCAAAAAGCATATAGGATTGCTCTCCCAAGATTTGTGCATTATTTATGATCTTGCATTTGAATAAAAAATGCACACAAATGAGATCATCACTTTCCATATATATATATATTATTGAAACACTAGTCATGTTCAAGAAAGGCAAGAAATTGCAATACCAATTTAAAGAACGGTGTTCTACTTAAAGTAGGATAGCTTCCCCAAGAATAGTGCATTATCAAGAGGTATGGCTTTTGAATGTCAATGCACAAGAATTGGATCATTGCTTTTCCCAACACAAGAAAGCACAAAACAAATTTCGAGTAGAGCAACAAAGGATCCACAAGATGCAAGGAAGGCAAAACAAGAGTTAGATCGAAATAAATCCTTGGCAATAAAATAATGCAATTCAAAGCAAGAACCAATATGAAGATGGTCTACAAATTCCACCACAATTATGAGTATCACTTGTCATGGACAAGGAGTATATGTAAATATTTCTCGGTGGTATATATGAATGATATTCAAGACCAACTTCACAACAAATAAGCATATGGCAAAGGATGGGATATAAAAGCCATGCTTAGATAGATAGATATTCTTGATAGCTTCAATATTCACGTGATCATGCAAAGCAACTACAAGAGTAGCTTGAAGCAATTGGTTTCCCAAAAAGATATATGCGAACATATTTGGGGAAAGCCATACCAAGAACGTCTATCACAAACAAGATCCAAAAGAGTGAGAGACAAAAGGCATTTAAGCAAATATGGAACTTGTTTGAGCAACATGCCACATAGGAATAAGATAAAGAGAATATCAATTCTAGGTGACAATACCTCATATGTTCACATTTTCTAGGTTTGTAATATGCACAAAGCTTATTACTCCCCCATAATGTGATAATCCAATTTTTCTTAACAAGAGGCAAGCAAACCAACTAGAGATAATTAATGGACTTTAGAATTTGAATTTCTCATGAGAACGATATACCACATAGAGTGTAGATAATATTAATATATCAACACTAAGTGGTATTCCTCATGTATACACAATTTTATGATTGTGAAGTGCACGAAGCATATCACTCCCCCAAAATAGGATAGTCCATTAATATCTCAAAAAGAGAGCCAACAAGATGAGATATCAAATAAAAGCAATAAAGCTCAACACACGTAAATGGTGTGCAAACCAACATACACAATCATGATTGTCGTGTCTCGTTGCACGGACACCGGGAGTATAGGATACCCCCTTTTAGGTTTGGCACGGGGCGCGAAGGAGGCTGAGAATCGTCTTCTTGGGCGGAGTCTAGATCAAGCTCTCCTCTCCACGATCAAAGCATGCAACCAAAGGGACACAAGGAGCTACCCAGGTTCAGGCCACCCGGAGGCTAAAAGCCCTACTCCTGCATGTCTGGATTGATGAGTTCTTCATAGTGTGGCTTACAATGGAACCTCCCGGGCAGGGTACCCGGAAGGGTTTTGGCCCGAGGTAGAAGAAGGACAGATCCTGACCCGGAGGAGATCACCTTCCTCTCTACCTCCGCAGCCCTAGTCTAGTCTTGCTCTGGATCTAGCTTGTCTTCTTCCTTGGTCCGACCTCCCCCTCCTCCGTGCCTTGGTCCTCCTTTTATAGGCTAAGGGGTTGCCACAGGGTCACGTGAGGGGCGTGAGGGTCCTTCGGGGTGAAGGACCCTCCTCATCTAGTTTTGGGGGAGACATGGCCTCTCCTCAGCCTAGCGTCTCCCTTGGGTTAGGTGGGAGCGTCCGCCTTGGGGGTGGACAGGAGCTGACACCACCACGGGGCGTGCTTCCCACCCGCGCTGCCTTCGCCTTGCTTCCCAAGTCTTCCGTGGTGAGGTGGAGTGCTTATCCACAGGTACGTAGGAGGTACCCGGGAGGGAGCGTGGCCTCCTGCCGGGAACTCGGGCTCTCGGGTCCTTCCTGGCCTTCTTGCTTGATTCGGGGACCCGGAAGGTCCCCAGGACCAGAGCCCTTAGTCGATGCAGGCCTTGCGTGTCTTGACGGTGAACCCGCCAGCTTGACTTGAGTCTTGGTCTTGTCCATCTTCAACTTGGGCCCACATGGGGTGGACCCACTTTGGCAGTACTAGGGGAACCCCATGTTCCACTGTTGCGACAGTAGTCCCCGGGCATGGTCCCGGTGGCTCTTACTTCAGCTGCCGGGGCCATGGCCTAACGATAGGTCAAAGTGGGTCCCGGGTACCTGGTCTTCTCAGCTTCACTTCACTGATGGTCTTGAAGGTCTTGGAGTTACTCCGCTCGGGGGAATAACTGCGGGGGCCTCCTCGATTCCCAATAATGGAAGAACCGAGGAGACGCTTGGCAGAGGCGCCGCCGCAGCTATAAAAGCGAGGCGCACCCCTAGCCTTTTCGGTCATCTTCTTCCTCGGTCCAACTCCAGGCCTCCCCACAAGCTACCAGCGCCAATGGTGAGAGCGAAGAGAGGAGTTGGACGCCCTCGTACTTCTTCAGCTGCTGCGGAGAGTGGCCCCTCCACTCGTGGTCGAGCTGTTCCGCGTGGTCGTGGGATTCGCGGTCGCGGCGGCCGTGGAGGCTGCGGCACCGCTGCCCCTCTTCCTAGGAGCATGGTTCATACCATCTGCGCGCCATTCGAGTTCGCCGTGGATCTGAACCGCAGGCCTCGCAGCCGGCTTCTCTTGCCGGATTCCTTCGCGATGGCGATGGAGGACATCGGACCCTCCGGCTTCTGGCTGCAGGTGGAAGGCTGCCCAATTGGCTCCTCCTGGGCCATGGCGGAGCGCACCACTGACGGCGCCCTGCTTCTGGGTCCAGGGTGGAAGTCGTTCTCCCGTGCCCGCCGCCTGTCCGTGAAGATCTTCGGTGTCGATGGCGGACGCGTGGAGTGCTGCATGGAGAGCAGCAGCGGCAGCTCGAGCTCCTACGACGAGGATGAAGATGAGGAAAACTCATCTGACATCAAGGTCGAGGGGAGCTCGTCTTCCTGAAGGCGAGGAGCTTCGGACGGGCGCCATGGAGATCTCGTTGACCTCCTCCTGGCGGCCTTGACGTCGTATTTCTGGAAGTAGCGTCTTCCATTGTACGGCGGTGCTCCTTGTTCGGCGGGAGCCAACCTTTTTGTTGTAAAAAAGATCGTCCCCTTGTAGTCCTTGTAAATGAAGAAGATCTTGTTTTCCTCCTTGTCTTCGTGTCGCGTCCGTGTGAATGAGAACGAGTTTTTTGCAAAACGCGCTCCCATTACTGCAGCAGCCGTAGCGTCAAGGGGTAGGTGGAGCAGGGAGGCCTATAAAAGACCATCCAGGCTCCACCCCTTCGCCACATCTTCTCGCCTTGCTCCGCTCCTCTTCTTCCTTTGCCTCCCCTCGTCCCGCAGAACAATGTCCGGCGAAGCAGAGAGGGCCTTGTCCGATGTGTCGACGGCGGAATCCGTCTTTCGAGGAGCGGCGGAGGCACCCAGCGAAGCTGGAGCCCGAGCCACTGACGGCGAGGTTGCGTCCCGTCCTTCTGCTGCCAGAACGTTGCTCGCCTGGCGGCTCTCTGGTCCTGTTGCCAAGAAGAGGCAGGATTAGGGCAGTAAGGAGGACGCACCTGTGGTCCATCCTGAAGGAAAGGACTGCCGGTATCCGGAGCTGTCCTTGGTTGTGGCTGAACTCGAGGCCATTGAGCAGGTTCACTGCTTGCTCTTCTCCATGATTCCGCCTTTCTTCTTGGGTGGCCTTGATCTTGATCTGGATTTTTGCAGGCCGAGAGTCAGTCCGTAGGCGAACTGGCGGACGGAATCTTCCGTCTCTTTGGCCCTGGAGCGCCCTGGTCGGCAGAAGGTGGCGAGCTCTTCGACGCGCCTGACAAGATTCTGCACGCGTGTCATCTTTTCACCCAGGCGTCCCCGGAGAGAAGAGTGCACCCGGCAGGCAATAAAACAGAAAGACAGAGCTGCACAGCCAGGAGCCCTGAGCTGGCCTTAGTAGCATAGGCTAGATATGTATCCAGGAAAAGCTTCGACTGAATGTAATCCAGAATTGTAAACTCAGAATGTAAGTTCAGATGAATGCAATCCTAGGGCTCAACTCCCGGGGTCATTTCCCAAACCTCCTTTGCACTAACGCGCCGTCAAGTTTTCTGAGGAGATCTCTTAGGTGACAAGTGCTCTGACCGCCCGCACCAGTAGCAGCACCCCTAAGAGCACTATGCCTTCCGGGAGTCCACTCCACAGCCACGGGTACTAGGCCAGAAGGGAAATCTGACCGTTCGCCGGGGAGGACGCATTACCCCCGCAAAGGTTCTCATCAACTGTCAAGCATGCGCAGGTTGGTGGTATATTGACTCCGAGCGAGATATTATGCCTAGAATGCCAGATGCACATGCAAAGACTTAGCTGGTTTTTGCCGTGTCCTTGATCTACTCTGTCCTTCCCGGGTATCCAGCTCCTGAGCCGCTCTTCAGCATCCATCCTGTCCCGGGAGAGGCGCTACACACAACACACTTTCAGTAGGAAAAGAATGGACCCTCCCTTACATGTCGTGAAAGTGTTTCATCCGGAGCAACCCGCAAGCAAAGTTGAATGTGCATTTCTGTGTTTAGGTTCTTTAAAACACAGCACTGCCCGTTCCACTTCTTACCGCGGCAGTACGGCACGATCAGGTGGCAGCGCCTACTGATAGGCTGCTCGCGCTCGACCTGTCAGCCACCGGCACCATGTCAGCCCCCTGCTTGGGGGTTGTTACGGATAACACACTTCACGACAACAAGAGAGGCTCACGGAATTGAAAAACTTATCTTTTATTCCTTGGCGACGATTCTTACACCCTTATACAGAACACTAGCCCCTTGGGCGTGCTTAGTTGACTCGAACTATCTGCGATTCATGTTCGTATTCAGGGGTAGAATTTCCGGAGATTCTCGATGTTCCAGGCGTTGCCCTCCGGCCTGCCTTTCTCGTCCTCCAGATAAACAGCTCCGGGTCTCAGGGTATGCGTCACCCGATAAGGTCCTTCCCACTTGGAGGACAGCTTGTTCATGTTATCAAGCTTCTGCTTCTTGCGGAGAACCAGGTCTCCGGGTTCCAGTACCCGTGAACGGATATGGCGATCATGATAGCGGCGGAGCCCTTGCTGGTATCGAGCAGATCGTAAGGAAGCTCGGCACCGCACCTCTTCCAGGAAGTTGATGTCATCAATCCTCCTCTCAGCTTGTGCGTCTTCATCATAGGCAAGTACCCGGGGGGATCCATGCCTGAGCTCTGTTGGCAAGACGGCTTCTGCTCCATAGACAAGGAAGAATGGTGTTTCTTGAGTGGCTCTGCTTGGTGTGGTTCTGAGGGACCACAAGACACTTGGTAGATGCTCAATCCAGTTCTTGCCCTTGTCTTCTAACTTGTCAAAGGCTTGGTCTTCAAACCCTTTAGGACCTCCGCATTGGCTCGCTCCACTTGCCCATTGCACCTTGGGTAGGACACCGAGGCAAAGCACACCTTGATTCCCAGCTCTTCACAGAAGTTGAGGAAGGATCGGCTTGTGAACTGAGAGCCATTGTCCGTTATGATTCTGTTGGGTACTCCGAAGCGGTACACGATCCCTTCAATGAACTTGATGGCTGCTTGAGCTGTCTGTCTTGGTACTGGCATCACTTCCACCCACTTTGTGAACTTGTCGATGGCCACGAAAAGGTATTCATGGCCCCCGACAGACTTCGGTATCTTTCCCACGATGTCCAGCCCCCAGACCGCGAACGGCCAGGAGATTGGAATTGGCTGCAGAGCTTGCGCCGGCTGATGTATGTTCTTCGCATAGTATTGGCAGGCTTCACAGGTCTTGACTAGCTGCTCCGCATCACTGAGGACTGTTGGCCAGTAGAACCCGTGACGAAAAACTTTACCCGCCAGTGATCTTGATGCCACATGACTTGAACATGTGCCTTCGTGGATGTCCCGTAGCAGTACTTGGCCTTGTTCTTGAGGGATGCAGCGGAGCTTGACTCCGTTGTCCCGTCGCCGGTAGAGCTCGCCGTCGATCATGACGTAGAGCTTGGCTTGACGAGCCACCCGCTCGGCGTCGTGATCGTCCTCCGGGAGGGCGTGCTCCATGATGTACTTGACGATGTCCCGGGCCCAGGGTGGGTGGGCTCCTTCCACCGGTAGCACCATCCGACGGAAAGAAAGCATAGCTTCCTCCGCTGGAGGGGCTGCCGGGTCTTGAGCTTCTGGGCTGGCTACCCGTGTTGTCGAGGTAGAAGGGTCGCCAGCCCCCGGCGCAGATCTTGTCGCGAGCCTCTCGGGCGGGATCGAAGGTCGCCTGAGGACCTCGATGTAGATCCCGGGAGGCACTGGTTCTTGCTTGGACGCCACCTGCGATAGCTCATCCGCGGCCGTGTTTTCTCCCCGTGGGACGTACACAGCCCGGAAGTTGTCGAAGCGCCGCTGCAGCTTCCAGACCTCTTCAACGTATGGTGCCATCTGAGGGCACGCGTACTCCTTGTTCACTTGTTTGATGACTAGCTGAGAGTCACCCTTGACGACGATCTTGTTGATGCCGAGGCCGATGGCAGCACGAAGTCCTGCGAGCAGGCCCTCGTACTCCGCCGTGTTGTTGGAGATGTTCCCTTGGTAGTGCATCTGGACGACGTACTTCAGCCGGTCCCCGGTTGGTGAGGTTAGGACAACCCCAGCACCTCCTTTCCCCTTGGTGTAGGAGCCGTCGAAGTGCATGATCCAGGCGCTAGGATCTTCCTTCCCGGGGAGGCAGGTTTCCTCTTCCGGGTCGTCGAACGCCGTCTCGGTCCACTCGGCCGTGAAATCCGCCAGCGCCTGACTCTTGATGTTGTCCGTGTGCTCGAACTTGAGACCGAAACCTTGAAGCTCCATGGCCCACCATGATATGCGACCAGTGGCAAGTGGGTTCTCCAGGGGGCTTCTTAGGTTGTACTTGGACACCACCGTGATGGGATGGCTTTGGAAGTACGGCCTCATCTTGCGGGAGGCAATGAGGATTGCCAGCAGCAGCTTCTGCATCATGGGGTACCGCTCCCGGGCGTCGCGCAGCACTGCGCTGACGAAGTAGACCGGGTGCTGCACCTTGCGGGTCGCCGAGTCCTGAGAGGGCTCGGCTTCCCCCTCGTCGACGTCTTGGGGTGGGGACGATGTAGCCCCCGGCGAAGTCTCGTCGGAGGGAGATTCTCCATTCCCGACGGGATCCGCGTCGCTTGGTGAAGTGTAGTGACGCCAGGATCATGAGACCCCTGGTCACCCGAGCCTTTTCTTGCACGGTTGCCCCGGAAGAGATTCCCGGGTCGCTTGCCCTTGATATTGCTTGACTTCTTCGGAGGAGCGTCACGCT
Organism: Poa pratensis; assembly: GCA_947311845.1. Taxonomy (NCBI): domain Eukaryota; kingdom Viridiplantae; phylum Streptophyta; class Magnoliopsida; order Poales; family Poaceae; genus Poa; species Poa pratensis. Next base: position 47,358,434 of record CAMZMU010000079.1, on the reverse strand, counting down.
CTACCACGAGCACAGCGCTGATCACCTGGTTGGTGGCAGCAATGTACAGTAGTAGGGGCTCCTTCTCTTCTGGTGCCACGAGGATTGGTGGCGAGGCGAGGTAGCGCTTGAGGGACTGCAGGGCTTCCTCGGCCTCGGAGGTCCACTCCACGGGGCCTGACTTCTTGAGCAGCCTGAAGAACGGTAAGGCCCGCTCCCCAAGCCTTGAGATGAAACGCCCGAGTGCAGTGATGCACCCGTTGAGGCGTGTACGTCCTTGACCCGCCGGGGCGCCTCCATGCGCTCGATTGCCTTGATTTTGTCCGGATTCGCCTCGATCCCTCGGTGAGAGACCAGGAAACCCAGCAGCTTGCCGGAGGGGACCCCGAACACGCACTTGTCGGGGTTGAGCTTGAAGTTGACCCGGCGGAGGTTCTCGAAGGTCTCGTGCAGGTCTTGGATGAGGGAGTCCTTGTACCGGGTCTTGACCACGATGTCGTCGATGTACGCTTCGACGTTGCGGCCCAGCTGCGACCCAAGGCATGCTTGCATTGCGCGCTGGAAGGTAGCGCCGGCATTTCGGAGGCCAAAAGGCATCCGGGTGTAGCAGTAGCAGCCCTTGGGAGTGATGAAGGCCGTCTTCTCTTGGTCCTCGAGTGACATCATGATCTGGTGGTACCCGGAAAAGGCATCCAGGAAACACAGCAGCTCGCACCCGGCCGTGGAATCCACGATCATGTCGATCCGCGGCAGGGGGAAAGGGTCCTTGGGACAGGCCTTATTCAGGTCTGTGAAGTCGATGCAGAGTCTCCACTTGAAGGTCATGGGTTCGGTACCACCACGGGGTTGGCCACCCAGCTTGGGTGGGGAACCGACCGGATGACACCAGCTTCTATCAACTTGTCCACCTCGGCGATGATGAACTCCAGCTTTTCCTTGCTTTGGTTCCGGAGAACCTGCTTCACGGGGCGAGCCCCCGGATTGACCGCCAATTTGTGCTCGATCACCTCCCTTGGTACGCCGGGTAAACCTGATGCCTCCCACGCGAAGACGTCAGAGTTTTCCCGAAGGAAGGCGACGAGCGCGCTTTCCTATTTGTCGGTGAGGCGGGCGCCGATGGTGATGGAGCGAACTCCGTCGCTGGTTAGCGCCACCTTCTTGGTCAGCTGCGGATCGCCATGGAATGGCGCCTTCTTGGGTGGAGTAGATGTGGAGCCCCCGGGGTGCCCTTCGCCCCCGGGGAGAGCCCCATCATCATCCTCCTGTACACCTTGAGGATGTCCGCCGTGGTTGCCACCGTCTGGTTCAGCTGGTGAACGCAGTAGATAGCATCGTCGATGTCGGCCCTGACCTTGATCACGCCCCACGGCGCCGGAATCTTCAACATGTTGTAGGCGAAGTGAGAGACGGCCATGAACTTGGCCAGAGCAGGTCTGCCAAGTATGCCGTTGTACGGTAACGGAGTGTCGGCGATGTCGAAGACGATTTCCTCGGTGCGGAAGTTCTTGGAGTCGCCGAAGGTGACCGGAAGGGTGATCTTCCCGAGGGGTCGAGTAACACTTCCGTTCACGCCTTGGAACACACCAGTGTCTTGTAGGCGAGACAAGGGGATTTGAAGGACAGCCAGGACCTTCGCCGTCAGCAGGTTAGGCTGGAGCCTCCGTCGACCAGCATCTTGGTGACCTTGTAGTTGTGGATGACGGGCGACACGATCAGCGGCAGGGTCTCGACTGTCGTGGGATTGTCACGCAGATGTCATGGAGATGACTTCGTAGAGTTGGGGATTAAGCGATCAAGCGTCTCCGAGCTAAAGATCGCAGGGCACGAGAAGACAATGTTTTTTACCCAGGTTCGGCCCCTCAATGTGAGGTAAAGACCTACGTCCTGCCTATCCTAGATTGATATTGATATGAATATGGTGTTACAAGGGGTTGGCGATCGATGTGTCGAGTCGCCTATCTCTGGATGTATGAGAGCTTTTTAGCTTGGGTTCTAGGTCCTTGGAGTCCACCTTATAAAGACGATGGCTCGCAAGGTTACAAGGAAACTTCTCTCCCAAGGAAAGTATGAGCCGGAGTCCTACTTGGGGACTAAGTAATGTAATTTCGTGTCTTCCAAGTTATGTCTTCTCCTGCCAGATAAGTCTGCGCCAGATAAGCCTGCGCCAGTTAAGTCTGCACCAGTTAAGTCTGCGCCAGTTAAGCCGCGCCAGTTAAGCCGCGCCTGTTAAGCCGCACCAGTTAAGCCGCACCAGTTAAGCCGTGCCTGTTAAGTCTCCACCAGCTTACGTCTTGATAAGTTCATACGTCGGCTCATACTCAATTAGGTATTCCCCCGACATTAGCCCCCAAGCTTCCGGGTGATTCTTAGAGTCAGGCGGAAGATCTTGACTTGATGTTGATGATTTTGCCGACTTGAGTATGTAGAGCTTGGTGACTTACTAATGATGAGGCGCGAGTGTAGCGGCTTATTGAGCTGCTGAAGTAGAAGCGCTGACTCGCATATGTTTGTTGATGTACTATCACAGGCATTCGAAGCCATGCACACGTCTTCCTCACTTGCTATTTGAACACTTCTGTTTAGTCGCATTGAAGCTGCATAATCGCGATAAGTTCTCCACGAAAATTTATATAAGGTGTCGGCGAAGCCTTTGGTGAAAACCACCTTTTCCTGTTGGATGTAAGACTGAGCTGAAATCATAAGAATAACTTATGAGCATCAAGATATATTAGCCAAATGTGTATAAAGTGCTGAGTCATAGACATCGAAGCATAAAAGACCGTAAGCATAAATAAGCTGGTCAATTATTAGAATAATAATCTGTCATGTTATCATGATGAGCCATCTGAATGCATGTTGAAACATGGCGGCTCAAGGGTATATAGCCACTGATTGAAATAAAAAAAACTGTGAGTCGCTAATTTGACTCGCAAATGGATATATATATTCTCATGTGCTGCAAAAAATGAAATCTACATATAAACATGGTTTATGAGTATAATAAAGACCGCCAGATATGGTGGATGTGTAGCCCCCGAGGGCCGGGTTGCATGCTTGATCATGCTGCTCGGGACTCAAAAATATCTCAAGTTAGACAAAAATTTAATTGTCCTACCCCCCAGGCATTAAGCAGGCGTGATTTCATTATCCTGCTTGATGGCATATCATTGCAATTTGATCCTGCAATATATTGAGCAAATATTGTTGCCACAAGTAAACAATAATATTTGGAGTAGGGCAAAGCCGCTTATAAACTCCGAACTGTGAAGTATTAGTTGAGCCGCTAGGAAAAAAGATAATTCCAGTCAAGACTCTAGATATAAATTAAGGAATCATCCTTAAAAATTCCACTTGATGTGGCTAAAAATAAATAAATAATGGTGGCTTTATCAGCCGATATTAGGAGATAATTATCTCAATCATAAAAAATCTGGTCGTGCCAATTCAATCTCATATGGCCGAGTTATAGGTTCCTGTTAAATCAAAAAGCAAAGCCCCCAAGGAAGCAATGATGATAGCTTGATGATAATATGTTAGCCTTGGCGGCTGGTAATAATTATGATAAAAAGTTAGTACTCCGCATAATAGCATATGGTACCCTGCATGATAGCATAGTATAATCTGCATAATAGCAAATGGTATGTCGCATGATAGCATGTTGTAATCTGCATGATAGCAAATGGTTGCATAATAGCAACTTAGTTGCGTGATAGCAACTGGTAAGATGCATGATAGCATATTGTACGATGCATGATAGCATATGGTACTTTGACTCAGTATTTCCCGATTCTAATGTGTGTTCAGGGTCGAGAACGGCCATGATAGGCAGCCATGATAGGCATCAGACTCGATTGACGCCACACGCGGGTACTTTAGTCCTTCTGAATTATCTCTATTACCGTTAAGTAGGTCTTCGCGCGGCTCAGTATTTCCCAGGTAAAAAATGCGTGTTCAGTGTCGTTGGCGGCCATGATAGGCGATCACACTCGATTGACACCGCACCCCAGTACTTTGGCCGCATAGTGCAAAGATACTTCTGACTTAAGGCGAGAATAACCAGGATTATTGCTTTTATCGGCAGCAACAGCCGTGATGAGTTCTAATTAGTTTTGATGATAACCAGCTCTGATTATCTATAGATATGGTACAGCGAGTCACCTATTTCAACTCAAATATTGATAAGATAATGATTCATTAATGACTCATAAACTGATGTAATGATGAGCTGTTTGCGACTCATAAAATGATATGGGGGTAAATCGCTATGCGGCTCATAAATTGATATGACAATAAGTCGATGATGATTAATAAAATGATATGATGATAAATCATGAAATTATATAACGATCTGTCATAAACTGATATAATGATAAGTCATAGAATGACAAATGAATCGCCGAATATCAATGCTTGAACATGTAGTGGTGATCTTGATATTCAATGCAAGCTGTAAATATCTAGACTTTGCAATGCGAGTTATAAATAACTCTTATTTGACGAATATATTGAGAAGTAGATGTAATTAAATCTACAAAAGCTGATATGAATTAAAGTCTGCGATATGATATAATTTAAATCGCAAAGACATTAATAAAAAGGCATAATAAACTAGATATGAGTAATAAGCCGCATAAACTAGATATGCGTGAAACTCAATATTAACTGATAAAGTAAAATGCTGTAAAGTTTGAGCTTGATAGCAACTTAGCTTGTTTTTATTCTCCTGGCATTGACGATGCGGTTTGATCGTGATGTCAGGTCAAAATCGTCGTGCGGCGGAGCAGAAGTCGTTGTCCGTGGTGTGGTCAAAATTTGTCCACGGTGACTTTATGATGTAGAGTAAGCGGCGGACCGTCGTCGAAATCGACTAATCTGGAGCCAATGCGTCAAGCCGGACGTACTTCCGCGTCCAAGCCATCCAACTGTTTGAGTCGCAGTGTCACAGCTGATTTTTGGAGTCGCGTGTTGATAACTCGAGCTGATCGTTCATACAATGACCCTTTTTTCTCTTTTTTCGTGAGCTTTCCATGGAGCAGTAGCTTGTAGTACTCAATTTGCATTCTCTTTCTCTTTTGTTTTTGATGTGACCAGCCCTTTGACTCGCACGATGCTTGTACATATACTTGTTCCAATTAGTAATCGCTTCCTTTGATTGGCTTTCCTTGGTCCATGTGCGAGTCATCGAGGTGATATAATACCAGGGCTGGCTTTCACGTTGATGTCCATGCAATAATAAGCTAGCAGCATGGGTTGTCCATACAGGACGAATCTCCAGATCACTTCGTTTTTTCTTCCTTCTGATCTAATTCCTTTCCTGATCATGCAGACGTATTCCTTACATGGATTGAAGTAGCACTTTTAGTCGGACACGACTCCGGATTTGACCCGGCTGGTGGGCTGCTTCTTTCTTTGGTTGACCTACTTTGGGTTAGCAGGTTTTGAGTCGCAGCCCACGAGGGCGTCGCTAAAGTCGTCAACAGAGAATTCATGACTTTGCCTAAATACAAAACTTGCTGCAGTGCGCGAGCCGCCGACGGAGATCCAACCATTGGAATTGTCTCAAATTTCCTGGAGGGCTTCGGGATTGTATTCCGCAGGTTTTCACTGGAGGGATCTTCAAATTGATGTCCGAGTCGACCTCGATAATTAATTTCCCAAAGTCGTGCGGAGTTCCGTCAGCTTTCGATAGAGCTTTAGTGTTTGAGTCGGCCACGGAGATCTAACCGTTGGAATCCGATGCGCTTTGGACAGCTGCTAGGAAACTCTATTTTGCATCTTTCCACCGAAGGGATCGTCGAGATGAGTTTCGAGCCACCACCGGTGATGTCCGCCATACGGACGTTGCTGCTGTCCTGTAACATGCGCGTGAGGGGCGTTGTCGAAGTTGAGCCCCGAATCGCGCGGTCGAATTTCTCCATGCTTTCTACTCGAGCTTGAGGTAGATCTTGATCTAGATGTTGATATCGCCGAGCTTGAAACATCACGGCAATGAAGTCGCCGAGATTCTTGAAGTCGCCGAGCTTTAATCGACGACGAGATCCTCCGTCCCTGGCACGGATCCAGCACGGAACGTGACGCTCTTGACCGCAGGCCCCACGGTGGGCGCCAACTGTCGTGGGATTGTCACGCAGATGTCATGGAGATGACTTCGTAGAGTTGGGGATTAAGCGATCAAGCGTCTCCGAGCTAAAGATCGCAGGGCACGAGAAGACAATGTTTTTTACCCAGGTTCGGCCCCTCAATGTGAGGTAAAGACCTACGTCCTGCCTATCCTAGATTGATATTGATATGAATATGGTGTTACAAGGGGTTGGCGATCGATGTGTCGAGTCGCCTATCTCTGGATGTATGAGAGCTTTTTAGCTTGGGTTCTAGGTCCTTGGAGTCCACCTTATAAAGACGATGGCTCGCAAGGTTACAAGGAAACTTCTCTCCCAAGGAAAGTATGAGCCGGAGTCCTACTTGGGGACTAAGTAATGTAATTTCGTGTCTTCCAAGTTATGTCTTCTCCTGCCAGATAAGTCTGCGCCAGATAAGCCTGCGCTAGTTAAGTCTGCACCAGTTAAGTCTACGCCAGTTAAGCCGCGCCAGTTAAGCCGCGCCAGTTAAGCCGCGCCTGTTAAGCCGCACCAGTTAAGCCGCACCAGTTAAGCCGCACCAGTTAAGCCGCGCCTGTTAAGTCTCCACCAGCTTACGTCTTGATAAGTTCGTACGTCGGCTCATACTCAATTAGGTATTCCCCCGACACCGACCCCGGCAGTGTTCGCAGGGTGGTCTTCTGGATCAAAAGTGATGACTTGACTAGACCAGTCCAGGGGCTTGGATGGAGCGGAAGCAACCGCGTTCAGCTCCCGGACAAGTCTCTTGCAGGCGCCGTTGGAGGGAGGCAGAGAAGACCCTCCGTGGATGCACCCGACAACTCCCATGACTTCTTGATATTGGCCGCCGTTGCTCCTTGGGGAGCCGGAGCTTCCCCGTTGCCGACGTGGGCGGCTTCCGGAGTGTTGGACCCGCGACCACCTTGACCGCCGCGTCCTCCTCCACGGCCCCCGCGGCCGCCGCCTCGGTACCATCCACGGCCGCCTCCGTCTTGGCGACCCGTGGGACAGTCACGAGCGATGTGCCCGACAGTGCCGCAGTTGTAGCAACCGTCTTGACTGACCCCATCAGCTCGGCGTTGCTCTCGGACGGCGAGGTTCTTGAGCATGCGGCAGTCCTTGAGCAAGTGGTTGCCTTCTGGATGAATGTGACACCAGGGATCACCTTCACCTTCTTCCTCGGAAGTCGGCGCGGGCTTGGTCTTCTTCGGAAGAGGCTCGGTGATGAAGATCCGCTTGTCGGGTCCAGGGTCCCGCTTCTTGTTCTTGATTGGAGCGGCCTTGTCCGCAGTTTCATCATCCCCGGGGAACTTGGCTCCTTCTTCAGCTCGAGCGCACCGGTCTGCAAGCTCCCAGAGCTTTCGAGCAGACTCGACGCGATGGATGCTCAGCTTCTCACGCATCTTGGGGTTGCGGACGTTGGCGTGGAAGGACTGGATCACCAACTCCTCCTTGATGCACGGGATGGTGTTCATCTTCTGGGTGAAGCGCTGGATGAACTTGCGGAGAGTTTCACCCGGCAACTGCTTGAAGTCATGGAGATCACTGGGAGCCCCCGGGCGCTCGTATCCGCCTTGGAAAGCCCCCAGAAACTGCTCCTTCAGTGCCCGCCAGAACGGATGGAGCACTTGGGAAGGTTGAGAAGCCAAGTCCGGGCATCTCCCTTCAGGGCCAATGGGAACCAGTTGGCCATCATGACCTCGTCGGCCCCGGCAACCATCGCAGCCAGATAGTAGATCTGCAGAAAGTCCTGGGGGTTCGTGGTGCCGTCGTAGCGGAGAACGTCGATCTTGAATTTCTTGGGCCAGTTGAAGTGGCAGAACTCGGGAGCGAGGGCGAGGCAGCCTTCGGCGAGGTCGATGCCCCGATCTTCCCGGCGGTGACGTTCTCGGTGACGCTCGATGCGGGTGCGCATATCTTCGTTCTGACGGTTGTTGAGCTCGTCACGGAGATCTGGGTTGCGCGAGGTAGACGACCCGATGGAGATGGATTCGCCGTGATCGTGGTTTAGCCGAACAGCCATCGGTGGCGTGGTGCGAGGAGGCGCCGTCTTGGCTTGACGTTCACCACGAGGCTGGCCTCGCGGATCACGTGTTTTGTCTTGTACTGCTCCGGGGTTGTCGACGGTGGGAGCTTGAGTGGGTTCGACCCACGGACCACCATCGGCGAAGTCGAGGAGCCTCTCGACGCGAGTCCTCCATTCTTGGTAGACCTTGGGGTCGCCGCTGCTTGGAGGGAACTGCATCAGTGCCTTGGCAGCGACAAGAGCATCATGGCGAGCTTGCACGTCCAAAGGTGAGTGCGCGGAGGTCTTGCTCTTGGATGCTCGCGGACCCCCGCTGGGGCGAACGCCGTGGTTCCCTCCTCCAGCGGTGGGCTCCTTGCCGGTGCCGTTGCCGACGCTCTTCTCCCCGGAGCGAGGAGGAGGCATGGTGGCGCCCTTTGGAGCCGCCGCTCCGTCGGGGCCGTTGTCCTTGTCGCGACCATCCACTTCGTCCGGCGCCACCCTCTCCATGGGAGGCGGGGACGGAGAGGCGCTCCGCCGTGCGCCAGCAGCACGACATTCAGCTGAAGCTTGGGTGCGTGAGGGAGAGACCGGCTTGGACGCCGCAGGATCTCCCTTCTTCCTTGGAGGCATGCTTGACGAAGAACTTGCCGATGAACTTGATGAAGATGAATCCAGCACTTGCGCCCCCTACCTGGCGCGCCAGATGTCGTGTCTCGTTGCACGGACACCGGGAGTATAGGATACCCCTTTTAGGTTCGGCACGGGGCATGAAGGAGGCTGAGAATCGTCTTCTTGGGCGGAGTCTAGATCAAGCTCTCCTCTCCACGATCAAAGCATGCAACCAAAGGGACACAAGGAGCTACCCAGGTTCAGGCCGCCCGGAGGCTAAAAGCCCTAATCCTGCATGTCTGGATTGATGAGTTCTTCATAGTGTGGGTTACAATGGAACCTCCCGGGCAGGGTACCCGGAAGGGTTTTGGCCCGAGGTAGAAGAAGGACAGACCTGACCCGGAGGAGATCACCTTCCTCTCTACCTCCGCAGCCCTAGTCTAGTCTTGCTCTGGATCTAGCTTGTCTTCTTCCTTGGTCCGACCTCCCCCTCCTCCGTGCCTTGGTCCTCCTTTTATAGGCTAAGGGGTTGCCACAGGGTCACGTGAGGGGCGTGAGGGTCCTTCGGGGTGAAGGACCCTCCTCATCTAGTTTTGGGGCAGACGTGGCCTCTCCTCAGCCTAGCGTCTCCCTTGGGTTAGGTGCGAGCGTCCGCCTTGGGGGTGGACAGGAGCTGACACCACCACGGGGCGTGCTTCCCACCCGCGCTGCCTTCGCCTTGCTTCCCAAGTCTTCCGTGGTGAGGTGGAGTGCTTATCCACAGGTACGTAGGAGGTACCCGGGAGGGAGCCTGGCCTCCTGCCAGGAACTCGGGCTCTCGGGTCCTTCCTAGCCTTCTTGCTTGATTCGGGGACCCGGAAGGTCCCCAGGACCGGAGCCCTTAGTCGATGCAGGCCTTGCGTGTCTTGACGGTGAACCCGCCAGCTTGACTTGAGTCTTGGTCTTGTCCATCTTCAACTTGGGCCCACATGGGGTGGACCCACTTTGGCAGTACTAGGGGAACCCCATGTTCCACTGTTGCGACAATGATTACTCAAGATAAGTAAGTAGAGAGCACAACACATATAAACACTAGCAAGGTACAAAACCTAACACATGCAAGGGTGCAAGGAACTTTCAATGTATATATGATATAAATAAAAGTTACCGCAAGGAGGAACATTGGATATCAGATAGAACAATATAATCCAAATGACTTGACATGGGAGAATATAACTGATGAAGATCCCTTAATTCTTCATAATGTAGCCAAGTCTCCAATGCCCTCCAACAACACCTATTGATCAAGTTTTTGCTTGTTGGTCCCCAACCAAGTTGGGTCCTAAGAGGTTAGTCACAATAGGTTTGGCAACCCAAATGGTTCTTTTCTTGACACCACTTTGAGTACCAACATTTTTGGCAAACACATTGCCAACCTTATCCTTCCGAAGAGAATAAACATCATCAATTATAATGGGGTTGGATAAGGTACCATTAGTGCAAGGAGAAGCAAAGTGATCCTTCTCTCGGCATAAGTAGCAACATTGCCTTTTTCCCTTCTTCTTAGTTGAAATCTCAACTTGAGGAGGGGTAGCTTGATTCTTCTTAAGAAGAGACCGTTCTTCAATTTGAGGAACTTGAGTTTTTTTTTTTTTTTTTTGCGAGTACGCCAAAAGCGTACCATATATTTATAGAAGATAGAATTTGATTACAAGAAAGCAGCCCACAAATGCGAACAAGAGTGTCTGCACAACTCCACAACTCCCTACTCTCAAACCTACTGACTACTCATGGGGGGTGGTATCTCCCTCCTGCGGCAACTTGCTCCCAAGTTTGCCACTCATCCCTAATTCTCCTACTCAGCTGCTCCGGGCTACACTGATTTTTCCTGTTGTTGAACGCCCAAGCATTACGATGTTTCCATAGACTCCAGCATACCAGGATGATTAGGGTGTCAAGTTTCCTTCGATCTCCTCTCCTAAACCCACTCCGGGATGTTTGCCACCATGACTCCAGTCTATCCGACTCCGTCGGTGCAGGTAACGAGACTCCCAACTCCTGTGCACACCTGAACCATACCTCTCTGGCATAGACGCATTGGAGCAGTAGGTGATCAACTGTGTCCTCCTCTTGCAAACACACGAAGCATGGCGATGACTGTTCTTGCAAATTGTGCCTGAATCTTCTATCCGAGGTCCATAGGCGATACTGAATGGCAAGCCATGCAAATATCCTGCATTTTAAAGGTGCCTTGGACTTCCAGATCCATTCATGCGCATTGAACTCCACTCTTCCGCTGCACAAACGCTTGTAGGTTGCGCTTGCTGAGTATTGGCCTGACTTGGAGCACGGCCAACTGAAACTGTCACCATCCTCAACATTCCGATGCACTGTAGAGATAGCTAACCAAAGCCTGACGCACTGGGCAGCCACATCATCCGACATTCCCTCCTGAACATCCTTGATCCAGTTATTTTGGTGTAGACCTTCTTCCACAGTTCGCCTATTTTTGTTCCTCGTACTGACAAGAGCGACAACTGACGGCGCTAAAAATTCCGCCGTCCTGCCGTTTATCCAAGCATCCTTCCAAAAGAAAGTGTCGTTGCCTCTGCCAACCTTGATGCTCACGAGACCCCGAAAAACTCCGAGGGTTGCAGCATCTTTCATCAATGCCAACCCTTGCCACGGTCGCTGCTTATCTGTTCTCATTAACCAAATCCAACGCACTCGCAGTGCTAGCCCTTGTAGCCGGAGATTCTTAACACCTAAGCCACCGTATTTGTAGGGCCTGCATATTTTTTCCCATGCTACCAAGCATTCTCCACCGTTTACCTTGTCTTTGGCGGCCCAGAAGAAAGCGCACATCCAGCGATCTATCTCTTCCAAGAGCCATAATGGCGCTTCCGCAATGAGCAGATGATGAATTGGTCTCGCCGTCACCACGGATTTAATCAGGACAAGTCTTCCTTGTCTGGCCAGTAAGCCACGTTGCCAAGCCGGCACTCCCGCGATCACCCTATCCAGCATGGGCTGCCATTCTGCCTTCGTGAGGGGCCGCAGTGCCAACTGGAGCCCTAGGTAGGTGATCGGAAAATTCTCCACTCTGCATCCGAGGATATTCTGGACGCATTGCTGCTCCTGCTCTGAACAACGGATAAAGGTTGCAGTTGTTTTCTGGTAATTCATCCTCAATCCTGACGCACCTCCGAACAGATTCAAGATTTCCCTTATCGCTATGAGGTCCGATGCCCTTGGCTTGCAGAATAGAACCACATCATCCGCAAATGCTGACATGCGCTGAAGAGGACGTATTCCGGGCAGTCTCGACAGCAAATCCCCTTCAGCAGCACGCATAATCAAATGTGTGAGCACTTCCATAGCCATGACAAAGAACATAGGGGAGATTGGGTCCCCCTGCCTCAAGCCGCAAGCATGAACAAAGCTCTGCCCTGGAACTCCATTGACCACCACTCTCGTAGATGCAGTCTGAAAGAGAATAGCGATGCGTCTCCTATATGCATCACTGAACCCCAGCTGTCTAAGCACTTCAAAAAGGAACGGCCAGGAGAGGGTATCAAAAGCCCGTGAGATATCCAATTTAAGTAACACCCCTGAACTTCTGCTCGAGTTGATCTTCCGGGCAGCTTGGCGAACAAGCATGAAGTTGTCATGCAGGTTCCTGCCTTTGATGAATGCTGACTGGTTCATGCTAACTAATTCTCCCAGCCTCGGTCTCAGCCTGTTAGAAAGGATTTTAGAGCATAGTTTCGATATGCTATGGACCAAGCTGATCGGACGGTAATCCCCAACCTCCAGCGCATCCGGCTTCTTGGGTATCAAAGTGATCAGCGCTTTATTGAGCTTGCCAAAACCCCGGCCATCTCCCAAAAACATCTTCATCACTGCCGCCATCACATCCCGCTTGATAACCTGCCAAGCCCTCTGAAAGAAAGCCCCGCAGAAACCGTCGGGCCCAGGCGCACGGTCGGAAGGCAACTCCTTAATGACTCCCCAGATTTCTTGCTCCGTGAGCATTATATCCATCTCCTGCAGGTCAAAACTCGGGAGCCCGAGTTGTTCGAGATCCAGGGCAAACTCGCGATTGTGAATTTCTCCAAGTAATGATTTGTAGGTGTTGTAGAAAGCCTCCTCCTTCTTACTCTGGTCCGTATGTATTACTCCATCAACCCTGACCGCCGGTATGAAGTTCCTAGCTCGCCTTCCACTCGCAATGGCATGGAACAGTTTGGTGTTCGCGTCACCGTCCTTGAGCCACCTCACCCTGGCCCTCTGCCTAGCAATTGTGCGCTCTAGAGATGCAAGACCAAGTAGTGTTAATTTCAGATTTCTGTGCAGCCATGCTTCACCGTCAGAAAGCATTCTTCCTTCTTGTGCCTTGTCAAAGCACATGATCACTGTGTGCGCCATTGCTATTTGCAGTTTAACATTGCCAATGCGCCGCTGACTCCAGGACTGCAGGTGCTTGGCAGTGTTGCGGAGCAGGGCATCTAGTCGACGGTAAGGATCCACAATACGCTCGTCACACACCCATCCCTCCTTAACTGCGTCCTCAAAGCCCTCTAGCTTGGTCCAGAAGATTTCAAACTTAAACCTTCTACTTGGCCGCGCCACTGCGTTCAGGGAAAGATGAAGAGGAGCATGGTCAGAGACAGATGAGGACAGCGCTTGCAGAATGCAGTCCGGATGCATTAGGTCCCAGTCCACCGAGACCAACGCACGATCGATCCTGGTCATTGTCGGCGCAGCCCGTCCGTTGCTCCAAGTGTACTGTCTACCATGCATGTATACATCTTTTAACTCCAGGTCTCGCACAAACTCCCTGAACTTGGCCATCATATTGCGGTTCAGATTGGTGTTGTTTTTCTCCGATGCCCTCAAGATCATGTTAAAGTCTCCAATTACGAGCCACGGCCCCGGACAAAGAGATCTCCTCTCCCTCAACTCTTGTAAAAATTGTACCTTCCCCTCGTTAGTTTGGGGTCCGTACACTCCTGTGATCCACCAAGTGCTGCCGTTCCTTGCGTGCACCTCCCCTGTGATGGCATGAGAATCGCAGCTGATACGCTTAACATCCAGAACTGATGTGTCCCAGGCCAGGAGGATGCCTCCTCGAGTTTCTATAGCCGGCAGGTAAGCGAACCCATCAAAAGATGGGCCTAGACATTGCATTACGATAAAACGGTCGATGACCGCAAGCTTGGTCTCCTGGATACAAACTAGGTTAACACTAACAGAATCAAAAAACTCTCTAACTGCATCTTTTCTAGCAGGGTCATTCAGACCCCTGCCATTCCAACTCCCTACTTCTATATTACAATCCATTAAAAACTTTTCTCTAGACTCCAGCAAGTGCATCTACTGCACCCGCACCTCCACTGCCATCCCACGGTTGGCTCTCTCTGGATCATTGGGTGCCGGCATCTGTCTCCCAAAAATTCCGGCAAGCACTCGCAGTTGTTGTTCTCGAAGCGGGGAATCAAACAGCGCGCGGAAGCCACGCAGATGATCCTCGTTGACCACAAGATCACCTGCCGTAATGCCAAGCGCATTCAGCAAAACCGTGTCCGCCGCCGAGGCTTTGCGATTCTTTCTTGCGGTAGTCGGCGTTGGTGGCGGCGCCGCCAAGTTGCTCCTTGTCGATCTCCGTGGCGTGAAAGGCTCAGCCTCAGGCCTGAGTTGTGAAGATTCCACCTCACGGAGGAGAGGCGGCGCCAGGGTCTTCAGGATGGAGGCACAGAAACTCTTGATGTTCAGAAGTTCAGTGTCGTCAGGGTTCTCCTCCGCTACTCCTGCCACAGCGTCTAACTGGGCCGCCTGAGCCGGCATAGAGGCCGCTGTGTCACTCAAGGGCCCAGACAGCCGCGGGCCTTCAGCATCCTCATGGGCCGTCTCGTCCGCGGTGAGAGAGACCTGTATGTACTCATCTCGGTTGAAGCTCTCCGAGGCGGACCCCTCCTGGCATCCCACTCCGGGATCGCCAACAGCCACTTCCCCTTCCTCGAGAAGGATCAGGTTGTCCCCTTCTGTTCGCACGCCAGGCGCCGCATCCAGATTGCCCAGCTCGTTCTCCAACGGCACTGGGGCAGCCTTCGTTCCCTCGGCGACCTCCTTTGACTCAGCCGAAGAAACCAGGCTGCAGTCTGGCACAACAACTGGCGCCCTCTCATTGCCTGGGGCTTGAGCGCCGAACAGCCCCACCATCTCTGGAAGAGTACTCTCCTGCGCTGGTTTGTCTCCATTCTCCTTGGGATCAGCCAAAGTGTTTTTCGCCCCCACCGCCTGCACTCCGGTTTGTTGGTATGCAGCAGTGGCACCAGCTTTTGCACCCGCGCCCGAAACAGAGGGTGGAGCACGTGGGGTCACCAAACGTGGACCGGTCTCTGGTGCCACGTGGGCACCCCTCCAGCCCTCCATTGGAGGCAGATGCCAATCCAACGACGGAGCAAGAGCCTGCCTGTACGAGCGTTGGCCTGCTCCGCCGCCAGCGCCACCAGCATCGCCACCGGCCCCGGCACCCCGGCGATCCGGCACTCCCCTCTGCCATGGAAGAGTCCGCAGCACCCTGTCACTGCCTGGGGAGCTCGGAGGACTGGGAAGGCCGCTCTGGCCACTGTCCGACGAACCGTGCATCACCCAAGCCTCACTCCTCGGCGTGCTCTCCACAACGCCCTCGACATGGATCAGAACTCTGTAGCGCAGTGTAGCCGTATCCTCTCGGGGCCTCGCCAGCGGCGAACTGTGGGACTCGTCAGAGAACACTGTCTCCTCCTCTGGTTCCGGGATGACCAGCGTGCGCGCGGTAGGGATGATCTCCATGTTATCCGTCCAAGCACTGAGCCGAAACAGTGCTAGGTCCTCGCGAGAGCCCGTGGCCGGCGCCACGGACTCGACGATGCAGGACGTGCCCAACAGCTCCTCAGCGATCTCGCGCTCCCAAGCATGCGCCGGGACACCCTCTAGGACCAGGTGAACCTTGGAACGCATGGTGACACCGGTGGCTTGGGCTTGCCTGTTCCATTGTCTGCAGGTGAACTTGCAGCCGCGATGCTCCAGAGCGGGGAGTGCCAAGACGGCGTTGCGGTGCTCCGCCGTGTCGATGACCACCAGGAAATCCTCCGGCTGGTAATCATGCACCGTAAAGCAGCCCACCGGGATGTCGGCCTTGAGCGCCACCGCGTCACGCACAAACTCCTTAGTAACCACCGGACGGTTGCCGCTAACGCACACCACCAGCGCGAACTTGAGGCACCGCTCCAGAGCGCACATCCGCGGCGAGCGCCGCACCACACAGAGCGGAGCATCCGCAAGGGGCTCCCACGACTCCACAGCAGGGGAGGCCGCCTGAACTTCCGGGCGCGGCGGGCCGGCGACAGGGGCGCGGCGAGGTTGCGGTGGCGGCCGCTGGGGTTGCGCGCCCGGGAAGACGCCAGCTTGACGGCGAGGGTGGGACGGATCTCCAAGGCCACCCTGAAAGGCCCCAGCTTGACGACGAGGATGAGACGGGTCGCCCAGGCCGAGCACGCGGAGCCCCGGCAGGCCCAGCCGCGGCGCGTCTTGTGTCGAGTGACGCGCCATCTTGGCAAGCGCAGCACGACGGAGCTCGTCCTCCGACGAAGGACTCCGCGGCCGCTTGCACTCCTCCGCCACATGGCCCTCCACACGACAACGAGCACAGACGACCTTGTTGGTGCACTCAGCCTTGCGGTGCCCTGGTTGGTAGCACTTGAAACAGAGGCCATGCAACTCCGGCGGCACAGGATCCCGCGAGGGCCCTTCCTCCGCGCGCCTTTCCTGGCGGCGCCGCCACATCGACCTGCGCGACGGCCTTGGCTGCTCCCATGGAGCCTGGATCTGACCCTCCTCAGGGACCGGCGGCGCCGGCCTTGACTCAACCTCCGGCGATTCCTGACCAGAGGATTCATCGGAGAGACCCATGCCCGACACCGCCAGACGCTCGCCGCTCCGGCGGAGCTCTGGGGGCGCCGACGTGGGACTCGAGCCGACTCTCTGCCACTGAAGAACTCTCTCCACACGCTGCCTCGAGACACCCGAAAAGGAAGGGGAACCCGCCATGGGACAGGGAGGGGGGCGCACCGGCGGTGAGGCGAGCGCCGGCACGGGGAAGGTGGGCGCCGAGGCCGGAGTGGCCGGCGGCGAATCTAGAAGCGGCGGGCGGGAGCCAGCGTCGCGGTCAGTCTCTCTCCTGGCGGCTCTTGTCTCTGTGTAAAGATAGGAACTTGAGTTTGAACTTGAGGCTTCTTCCCTTGTTGCTTCTCACTAAGAGCCTTCTTCTTCAAAAGGCAAGATCTAACATGGTGCCCTTCAACTTTGCACTTGAAGCAAATAATCTTGGCCGAATCTTTAACTTGTTCTTGGCCCTTTTTCTTCTTGTTATACTTGGACTTGTTCTTGATATTAGAGTTGAATCAAAGTCCACTCTTGTCATTTGGGCGTCTTTGAATACTCAATATATTGTCAAGTGTAGAATCCCCAAGAAGACGCTTTTCCAAGTCTTTCTTCAAAGAAGTGACTTGGGCCTTGAGCTCATTTAATTCCTCTACATGGTTAGTATCAACAAAGACACTAGAGGAGGTAGAGGCTTCATTGTTAGAGCAACAAGGAAAATAAAGTAATTCATCACAAGATTTAGCAATAGTGTGTGATGTAGAATTACTAGGACTAGCACATGACAATATAGCATTTTTAGTAGAGATTGTGCCTTTGTCCACATGAGGCTCACAAGATGTTACCTTTGTAGAGATAGCCTCATGAGCTAACTTTAGCCTTGCATGGGATGCTAGAAGATCCTCATTAGAGCTAGAGAGATTTTCATGAATTTCTTCCAATTTCCCATACTTGATAGTTAGCAACTCAAGTTGAGCAATTAGCTCAACATTCTCCTTCAAAATAGATGCTTCACAAGAAGTGGAGTTACTAGCACAAGCATCATTAATGTTAGAAATGGAAGACGACAACTTGGCAAGCTCATCATTCTTAGATAGTCGAGTTTGGAGTTGATCATGAGACTTGATAAGGACAGAGTGTTCACTTTCTAAAGCCTTGTGAGCTTTGTCAAGTCTATCTATGTCCTCACTTATTCTAGCATTGCATGATCTCTTTCCTTAATGATTTTAGCAATAATAAGATCATATGACTCATCAAGAGACTCAAGTCTCTCCTCAAGAGAAACTCTATACTCTTCTTCTTCAAGATAAGCTTTGAAGGAAGCTATAGTGATAGAGTTATCTCTCTCAATTTGACATTTCTCAAGAAATTGAGTTTCGAAATCCTCAACGATTTCCCTACTCTTAATAACATAAGCAATGATTTCACATAGAGAAGGGATAGCTTTACTACCTTTGGGGAGAGCACCAAATACCATCTCACCCTTCTTGGTTAAGGATTCAATATCAAAATCTTCTCCATGAGACTCCTCAACCACATCATCACAAGATGTATCGGGATTCGAGATAGAAGATTCCTTTGACTCCTTAGCCATAAGGCAAACGTGATTAATGGGTGAAGGTGATGAAGAAATATTTGAAGCACCATTGAGGTCCATGTCTTGTTCCAACAAATGTTGGGATCCCTCTACATTGTTAGTCATGCAAGTACTAGAGGATATGGAAGCATTATTTTCATGACAACAAGACATAGAGGGCATATCATCATGAGATTTAGTTAAGCAACTATTACATGATATGCAAGGACTATCAACTCTAGCATGTATGACATTTGGAGTGCTAGAAGAGTTTAAGTCCAAAAATAGAACATTGTAATGAGATAGAGATGATGTATAGTCAATAGAATATTCACCATCAACAAACCAATTTCTATCACCACTCACCATATCATTACCTTGTGACAAATCACATGTTGGTGAAGTGGAAGAAGTTGTGAACTCATCACGGCCGGAGGTGGAAGGAGAACAATCATCCTCAATAATGTTGGACAATTCATATATATCTTGAAGCTTGGTCCAATGCTCATGAGCATTCTGAAAAGGCATGATTGAAGCAAGAACTACATCGCTCAAAACACATATAAGGACATTAGAAACAAGAGTTTCGAGATGAGAGTTTTCCTCATCCTCTAAAGATAATTCTTGAGAATCCTTTGGAGGAGAAAAACCCACATCTACAATCCTCTTAATATAATTTGGACCCAAGGCCCTAAAAAGATTAAGCATGCGAATTTTCCAAACATCATAATTTGTGCCATCGAATATGAAAGTGGGATCGTGCACTAATTCTCTAAACGACATCTTTTACTCTCTAGGAGGTAAAGCCCAAAAAGAGAGCCGGGCTCTGATACCAATTGAAAGGACAATGATGTCGCCTAGAGGGGGGGGGGGTGAATAGCTGATTAAAACTTTTCCGGTTTAGGCTTGATAATTGCGGAATAAAACTAGGTGTTTAAATTAACAAGCCAACAAGCTAAATAAACTAAGCTCACCTATGTGCACCAACAACTTATGCTAAGCAAGACGAGTAACAAGGTGATATCAATATAGAATACTTCAAGCACGAAGGCTATCACAATGTAAAGTGCATAAGTAAAGAGCTCGGGTATAGAAATAACCGAGGCACGCGGAGACGAGGATGTATTCCCGAGTTCCTCCTTTTTAGGGGAGTACGTCTCGTTGGAGAGGTGTTAGGCACCACAAAGGCTCACCCTATTCTCCGAAGAACCGCACCACAAAGGATTGGTTCACCTTCCTCTATCGGAATCCTTCGAGGCAGAAATCTGGAGCCTTTCAACAACAACCCGGGGCACAACCCACAATTGGATTGGGGGCTCCCGAATGGCTACAAGTGACCACACAAGGTCTCAACTACCAAAAAGGCGTCCAGGGTCCAAAGACCCAAGAGTAACAAGTTCACAAGATTTCAACTTCCACGAATCCTCATGCAGAGCACAAACCGATGCACAAAGCAATGGCAAGAGCACAACTGCTCAAATCCTTCACTCTCAAATCCCACCACAAGCAACTAATGCTTATGGGGAGAAGAGAGGAAGAACAACGAAGAACACAAGAAATGGAACTTCAAGAAATATATCGAAAGGGTTCCCCTCACTTAGAGGAGAGATGGATTGGTCGAAATGTAGATCGGGGCCTTCTCCTTCAATCCTCAAAAAATCAACAAGTTTGGTTGGAGGGATTGGGATATATAGCTTGGGGAAGCTTTCAACAATGGAGGAGAGAGAAAATGGAAAGCTTAGTTCAGCTGGAGGAAGGTGGAGGGGTATAATACCCCTCCCGAAAATCTGACCGTTGCTGCTTCACTTAGACCGGAACTTCCGGTCCTAGGGCCGAAACTTCCGGCCCCAGGGCAGGAACTTCTGGCCCAGAACTTCCAGACCTCCAGAAAAATGGCTAAAAGCGGTACTAGACTTGGGCCGGAACTTTGCCCGGAACTTCCGGGGGGCCGGAATATCCGGCCTAAAATCCGGAACTTCCGCCCCTCAGAAAACTTCAGAAACACCAATACGAAAACGACAATATCTTGATCATCCAGACTCCGTTTTCGATGTTCTTGGGCTCGTTGCAATCGCAACGAAGAGTTTTACAACATTATGCAGAGAAAAATCATAGTCCAACAATAGAGGATAAAGCCAAATGGGGAAAGGTTAGACCTCTCGATAAAAGAACAACCGATAAAACCTCTAAACCAAAACCGCAATATGTTTTTCATCCGGACTCCATTTTTAATGATCTAGGGCTTGTTTCGAAGATACTCACAAACACAAAAAGATTATGCATATACACATCATAGTCCATCATGTGAGGAGGAAACCACAAGTGGAGAGTTTGACCTCTCTTAGAAAAGATAATCCTGTAAAACCTCGAACATCAACAACGCAATAAGATATTCATATGAAATCCATTTTTGATGAACAGGAGCTTGGTATGGAGATGAACACAAGCTCTAAATTCTCACATGGATAAAAGTCAAATAAGAACCAAGAAAGATGATATGCCTAGATGCAAAGGTTTGAGCTCTCCACAAAGATGCGATCAAGTTACTCACTTGAGAGCCCCTCTTGATAGTACGCCGTCTATCCTATAACCCGGTCTCCCACTAACACCATGAGAACGGTAAAATGGAAACCCTATCAAGATCATACCTTTGCCTTGCACATTCCACTTGAGCTACATGATGATGATCTTGATCTCTTCAAGTGGACCACCTTTCTTGATTTGCGCTTTGGTTGGTGAAGATTCAAATGTTGCTCCCCCATACTCCAATGTGGGAGAGCCTCTCATAGGCACATCTTCACTTGACCAATATCTCCACATGGGTGGCAAGCTTCAAGCATAGAATTTCTTCGAGATGCTTCTCTTGAACTTGCCCTTCGTAAACTTCTCTCTCTTCACAAAGATGATGTCTTGAATCCTTCAAGACATACTTGCAATATGCTCAACTCTACACATGACCATTCTTCATATAAACCCTTGGCTAGAACCTTGGTCATCATACAATCTTCTAGAGTCCAACACATGAACTCCAATGTTTTCCTATGGACAAGATCTACAAGAATATCTCAGTGCAAACATTACTCCATAAGGATTGTCATTAATTACCAAAACCACACATGGGGGCACCATGCACTTTCAGGTGGTAAAGTTGAAAAGCCCATATCATGCTTTATTTGGTAGGCCGGCTTACGCGAAGTTCATGGCGAGGCCGTGTTATGTGTACTTGCAGTTGAAAATTCCGGGTCCTAAGGGGATCATCACTATTCATGGAGACAAGGCCATGGCTGCAGAATGTGACGAGGGAGATGCCGCCCTAGCAGAGCAGGCCTGCGTAGAGGAAGAACTTAAGTATTATAGATACAAAGTGGATCCGAACGATCGCACAGCCCTGAAGACGCCAACTGTAGAAGATGAGAGGGCAAAATTTAAGGCGGCCCAAGATACAAAGATGGTAGATTTCGTTCCTGTCGACTCTTCCAAGCAGTTCGCCATAGGGACCAACTTAACTGATAAATAGGAAATCACGCTCATCGAGTTCATCCGTGAGAATCGGGATGTTTTTGCATGGAAACCTAGTGACATGCCAGGCATACCGACTGAACTCGCTAAGCACAGTTTACATGTTGACCCAAAAGCAAGACCAGTAAAGCAAGGTTTGAGAAAAATGAATGAGGAAAGAAGAAAGGCTATAGGAGAAGAGATAGCCCGGCTCTTGGCTGCCGACTTTATCATGGAGGTTTTCCATCCTAAGTGGTTGGCTAACCCGGTTTTAGTATTGAAGAAAAATAATGAGTGGAGAATGTGTATAGATTTCACAAGTTTGAACAAGCACTGCCCTAAAGATCCATTTGCGTTACCACGGATTGATCAGATTATTGATGCTGTCGCAGGCAGCGAGCTGCTGTGCTTTTTGGATGCATACTCAGGATATCATCAGATCAAGCTCAAAGAGGAGGATTGGAGAAAACTTCGTTTATAACCCCCTTTGGTGCTTTTTGTTACAAAACTATGACCTTTGGTTTGAAGAATGCAGGTGCAACATATCAGAGGTGTATATAGAAGTGCTTTCATGATCAGATTGGGCGCAATGTCCATGCATATGTAGATGATGTGGTGATCAAGACAGAAAAAGCTGAGACGTTTATCAATGACCTCAGAGAGACATTAAAAAAATATGCGAAGGTATGATATGAAGCTTAACCCAACAAAGTGTGTGTTTGGTGTTCCAGCAGGGAAACTCCTTGGTTTCATCGTGTTAGAGAGAGGGATCGAGGCTAACCTTGAAAAGATCAAGGCTATACAGACCCTGAAAAAGCTAGAAGAATTGAAAGATGTCTAGAAGCTTACAGGGTGCGTGGCAGCGCTAAGCCGGTTTATTTCCCAGCTCGGAGAAAAGCCATACCATTGTACCGGCTCTTGAAGAAAACAGATAACTTCGTGTGGATCAGGAAGCTGATGACACATTTGAGTCACTGAAGAAGCAATTATCAGAGGCGCCAGTCTTGGCAGCCCCGTGTCCCAAGGAACCCATGCAATTATATGTTGCGGCCGGGCCTCGAGCAGTCAGTGCTATGTTCGTGGTTGAGCGTAAAGAGGAAGGAAAGGAATACCCGTTTCAAAGGCCGGTCTATTATGTGAGTGAGGTCTTATCAGAAGCAAAGCAGAGATACCCACACTGGCAGAAGCTAGTTTTTGGAGTTTTTATGGCAAGCCGGAAATTGAAGCCCTATTTTCAGGAGCATCCAATCACAGTGGTTAGCTCTATTCCAATGGCAGATATTATTAGAAATTCAGAGGCCATTGGGTGAATCGCCAAGTGGGCAATAGAGATGGGGCCGGATCACATCAGCTATGAGCCTAGGACTGCTATTAAGTCACAGGCACTGGTGGATTTTGTTAATGATTGGACACAAACAAGTGCACCACCATTTACGCCAAGCATTAAATCATGGGTCATGCATTTTGACGGGTCCAAACAATACGAGGGCTCGGGAGCCGGCGTTGTTCTAACTTCGCCCAAGGGAGATAAATTGAGTTATGTGTTGCAAATTCACTTTGATTGCTCCAACAAGGTGGCTGAATATGAAGCCTTGTTGCATGGCCTGCGCATGGCAAAGGAGATGAATATCAAGCGTATCAAGTGCTACAGAGACTCGGATCTTGTGGCACAGCAGGTATCAGGAACATGGGATAGAAAAGATGCAACAATGGTAGCGTATAGAAGGGAAGTAGACAAGGTGGCCGGGTTCTTCTCAGGCTATCAGGTGGATCACATTTATCGTAGGAAAAAGGAGGCAGCGGATGCTTTATCAAGACTAGGCTCGCGTAGAGAGCCGGTTCCACCAAACATTTTCTTGGATGAACTATAGAGCCCATCAGTCAAAATTCAAACAGAGGAAGAGCTTGCTTACCTGGATAATCCAGAATCAGAGTTTGTTGCCACTTTGCACGTTATTCCGGAGTGGATAGAGCCGTACTTGCGTATATTTTGCAGGGAGAGCTACTGCAACAGGAAGTTATAGCCCGGCAAATCACGCGCCGGGCCAAGTCTTACGTCGTCATTGATGGTGAGCTTTACAAGCGAAGTGCTACAGGCGTGTTCCAGCGTTGCGTGTCGTCAGAGGAAGGCCGGCAAATCCTGAAGGAAATTCATGACGGTGATTGTGGTCATCATGCATCCACAAGATCATTAGTGGCAAAAGCGTTCAGACACGGTTTTTATGGCTCACGGCGTTGGCAGATGCGGAGCGCCTGGTTAGTAGATGTGATGGGTATCCGAGGTATGCAAGACAGAATCATGTGTCGGCTCAAGAGCTGAGGACAATTCCCCTGACTTGGCCATTTGCAGTCTGGGGTATGGATATGGTGGGCCCCTTTCAGATGTCCCCTTGCAAGAAAACCCACCTCTTACTTGCTATTGATAAATTCACCAAGTGGGTCGAGCTTATGCCGGTCACAAATTGTGAGGCAGCCACAGCAGTGCAGTTTCTGAAGAAAATCATATATCGTTTTGGATATCCCCATAGTATAATCACGGACAATGGAACTAACATGTCCTTGGGAGAGGTAGCCAAATTTTGTGGAAACAACGGTATTCGTCCTGATGTTGCTTCAGTTTCTCATCCTCAAACTAATGGTCAAGTGGAGCGTGCAAATCAAGAGCTACTTAGAGGGTTGAAGCCACGCTCCGGGTCCCGTGTATCCGGGCTGCTGGAGCTTGGGTAGAGAAGTTGCCCTCCGTAGTTTGGGGTATCAACACGACGCCAAATAGATCCACAAAAATGACACTGTTCTTTATGGTATATGGTGCAGACGCAGTTTTACCAAGTGACATTATTCATGACTCGCCGAGGGTGGCGGCTTACGTTGAAGTGGAAAACGAGCAGACCCGGCAAGATGCTCTGGACCTGTTGGCGGAACACAGGGAGCAAGCCCTAGAAAGATCCTCAATATACCGGCAAGATTTGTGGCGTTATCACAGCCGCCGGGTTAGAACATGCAATTTTCTGGAAGGGGACTTAGTGCTGCGATGGACACAATCAAAAGATGGGATGCACAAGCTGTCTCCTCCTTGGGAAGGACCCTTCATTATAAGCCGCAATTTGCACAATGGCTCATACTATTTGGTGGACGCAAGAGAAGAATCAGAGTATCTGAATAACACAACTCACTCCACAAAATCATTTGAAGAGCGCGAGCGGCCCTGGAACATCGCCCAGCTGCGCCCATACTACACTTAGTATCAGATCAAGTTATTAAATGTAATACACGATGTAACAGGCAGCAAGTTTCAGACGCGCTCTTTTCCTTACCAGGGTACCTATGGGGACTGGAAAGTTTTTAATGAGGCGGTTTGCTAACCTAACCTATCATATTAATAAAGTGAAGGTTGAAAGTTATTTTGATGTTCAGTTTTTTTACATTTTTGCATGCTTTTGCATATTGCTGTTGTTTACAATTCCTTACATGTTGTCATTATTTTGGGTACTTTAATATTTATATGTTCTGTTATTTACATGTTTAGTTTTTGGTATCGATATTATTTATGTGTTTCACTATTTGTATAGTTCTCATGATTGAATTTTCTATGTTAGCTTTTGTATGTATACATTTGAAAGCCGGCGAGTTTCAGTTGACACCCGCCGTTGCACAAGCAAAATATATTTTAAGTCTTGGGGGCTGATTACTTGAATAGTACAGTTGTATACTCAAGACCCGGCCTTGATGCCACTTAGGACATGGGGGCTGATTATCTTTTTAGGTACAGCTACAATCCTATGACCCGGCCAGATTTTAGAGCCACTATTTTTTCTTGGTTATCTAACTTGAGCTTGATGTGACTCGCACTTATATGGCCTGATTGCTCACCTATAAAATCAATTAGTCATGATGCCCAATGGGACTTGCTTGACCCTGTTTTTACTAGTGAAGATGCGACAGTGAAAATCCATGCAAAAGCCGGCTCAAAAGTTCAAAGAAACCAAAAGGGTTAACCAAAACCATAAACTTTGCAGAACTAGCGAAAAGCAGTAAAGTTCATTACATATCAAGCAAAGTTTCAAGGTGTACAGGCAGACCATCAAAATAATATATGACTAGAAGTACTTAAGTTATTACATAACTGCCCATCAGGGCCAAATATGATTGTTTTTTTGCAGAGGTAAAAGCATATGCACAAGTTCTCAAGCACCAGCTTCAGGAGCCGGGTTATCGGTAGGAGTGGTAGCTGGGCTATCTTCAGCAGTGTTGTCCGGGTCATCCTGTGCCGCCTATGCTTCCTTTGCACGGGTTTTGAGGGCCGCAACTCCACATTGACTGATAAGGTAGAGGGACTGAAAGTGACCCTGTCGCAGCAGTGGAACATGGGGTTCCCCTGATGCTGCCAAAGTGGGTCCTCCGCTGGGGCCCACCAAGAAGATGGACAAGGCAAGGACTCAAGTACAGCAGATGGGTTAGCCCATCTGCCCCAAGGACACCTGACAAGTTCGACAGCAAGGCTCCGCGGCTAAGGACCAGGCGACCTTTCGGGGTCACCCCCTCGCCCGGAGAACCAGGTGGGACACCCGCGGGTCCGTGCGCCCGACAGGAGGCCAGGCGCTCCCCCGGGTCCTCCATCCGTACAACCGAGAGGATAAGATCGCCAGCTCGCCGGAAGCTGGTGGAAGACTTGGGCGCCAAGATGAAGGTCGCGCCCTGATGACATTGCCACGAGCGCAGTTGGTGGGGCGGACAGGCTTTATCCATCCCACCTTTTCCAAGGGCGGACGACCACGCCGCCCTCCAGAGAATGCTTGGAGGAGAGAGCGCCACGTCTCCTCCAAGGACCGCCGAGGGGTTTTCCCGATAAGACCCTTCATGCCTCTCGCGTGCCCATATCAGATCCCCATAGCATATAAAAGGAGGACCATGGCACCGAGGAGAGGGGAAGAACAGAAGCAAGCTAGAGCTCAGGCAAGACTAGACTAGGGTTCGGAAGGTAGAGAGAGAGGTGATCTCCCCAGGGCAGGATCTGCTCTTCGTCTACCTCCGGCCAAAACTCTGCCGGGTTCACCCCAGAACATCCTTGTACACCACACCATGATGAACCTCTCAATCCAGACATGCAGGAGTAGGGCTTTTAGCCTCCGGGCGGCCTGAACCTGGGTAACTCCGTGTGTATCTTTGTGTTGTTTGCTCTCTCCCACCGACGAAGAACTTGGCGACCTTCCTCCCGGGTAAGGCGTCTTCCAGCCTCCTTCGCGACCCGAGCCGAACCTAAAAAGGGGTACCATCTGCTCCCGGTGTCCATCACCTGAGACACGACATCTGGCACGCCAGGTGTCGTGGGGTTGTCATGCAGATGTCATGGAGATGACTTCGTAGAGTTGGGGATTAAGCGATCGAGCGTCTTCGAGCTAAAGATCACAGGGACGAGGAAGACGATGTTTTTTACCCAGGTTCGGCCCTCAATGTGAGGTAAAGACCTACGTCCTGCCTATCCTAGATTGATATGAATATGGTGTTACAAGGGGTTGGCGATCGATATGTTGAGTCGCCTCTCTCTGGATGTATGAGAGCTTTTTAGCTTGGGGTTCTAGGTCCTTGGAGTCCACCTTATAAAGACGATGGCTCACAAGGTTACAAGGAAACTTCTCTCCCAAGGAAAGTATGAGCCGGAGTCCTACTCGGAGACTAAGTAATGTAATTTCGTGTCTTCCAAGTTATGTCTTCTCCTGCCAGATAAGCCGGTGCCAGTTAAGTCTGCGCTAGTTAAGTCTGCGCCAGTTAAGCCGCGCCTGTTAAGCCGCACCAGTTAAGCCGCGCCAGTTAAGCCGCACCAGTTAAGTCTCCACCAGCTTACGTCTTGATAAGTTCGTACGTCGGCTCATACTCAATTAGGTATTCCCCCGACATTAGCCCCCAAGCTTCCGGGTGATTCGTAGAGTCAGGCGGAAGATCTTGACTTGATGTTGATGATTTTGCCGACTTGAGTATGTGAAGCTTGGTGACTTACTGATGATGAGGCGCGAGCGTAGCGGCTTATTGAGCTGCTGATGTAGAAGCGCTGACTCGCATATGTTTGTTGATGTACTATCACAGGCATTCGAGGCCATGCACAAGTCTTCCTCACTTGCTATTTGAACACTTCTGTTTAGTCGCATTGAAGCTATAGAATCGCGATAAGTTCTCCACGAAAATTATATAAGGTGTCGGCAAAGCCTTTGGTGAAAACCACCTTTTCCTGTTGGATGTAAGACTGAGCTGAAATCATAAGAATATTAACTTATGAGCATCAAGATATATTAGCCAAATATGTATATGATGCTAAGTCATAGACATTGAAGTAGAAAAGACCATAGGCATAAATAAGCTGGGCAATCATTAGAATAATAATATGTCATGTTATCATGACGAGCCATTTGAGCACATGTTGAATCATGGCGGCTCAAGGGTATATAGCCACAGCCTGTATTAAAAGATTTCTGAGTCACTAGTTTGACTTGCAAATGGATATGTATATTCTCATGTGCTGCAAAAAATTAAATCTACATATAATCATGATATATGAGTATAATAAAGACCGCCAGATATGCATGGTGGATGTGTAGCCCCCGAGGGCCGGGTTGCATGCTTGATCATGCTGCTCGGGACTTAAAAAATATCTCAACTTAGACAAAAACTTAATTGTCCTAGCCCCAGGCGTTAAGCAGGCATGATTTCATTATCCTGCTTGATGGCATATTGTTGCAATTTGATCCTGAAACAGATTCAGCAAATATTGTTGCCGCAATTAAACAATAATATTTGGAGTCGGGCAAAGCCGCTTATAAACTCTGAACTTTTAAATATTAGTGGAGCTGCTAGGAAAAAAGATAATCCCAGTCAAAACTCTAGATATAGATGAAAGAATCATCCTTAAAAATTCCACTTGATGTGGCTGTAGATAAAAAATAATGGTGGCTTCAACAGCCGATATCAGGGAATGATTATCCCAATCATTAAAAAATCTGGTCATGCCAGTTCAAACTCATTTGGCCGAGTTATATGTTCCTGAAGTTCAAAAGGCAAAGCCCCCAAGGAAGCAATGACGATAACTTGATGATAATATGTTAGCCTTGACGGCTGGTAATAATAATGATAAAAAAGTTAGTACTCCGCATAATAACATATGGTACCCTGCATGATAGCATAGTATAATCTGCATGATAGCAAATGGTATATCACATGATAGCATGTTGTAATCTGCATGATAGCAAATGGTATGTCGCATGATAGCATGTTGTAACCTGCATGATAGCAAACGGTTGCATAATAGCAACTTAGTTGCATGATAGCAACTGGTAAGATGCATGATAGCATATTGTACGATGCATGATAGCATATGGTACTTTGACTCAGTATTTCCCGATTCTAATGTGTGTTCAGGGTCGAGAACGGCCATGATAGGCAGCCATGATAGGCATTCAGATTCGATTGACGCCACACACGGGTACTTTAGCCCTTCTGAATTATCTCTATTACCGTTAAGTAGGTCTTCGCGCGGCTCAGTATTTCCCAGGTAAAAACGCGTGTTCAGGGTCGTTGAGAACGGCCATGATAGGCAGCCATGATAGGCATCCGTCTCATGA
This sequence comes from Poa pratensis, assembly GCA_947311845.1. Classification (NCBI taxonomy): domain Eukaryota; kingdom Viridiplantae; phylum Streptophyta; class Magnoliopsida; order Poales; family Poaceae; genus Poa; species Poa pratensis. Next base: position 47,329,151 of record CAMZMU010000079.1, on the reverse strand, counting down.
ATGACGCCGTGCCCCAGTACTTTGGCCGCATAGTGCAAAGATACTTCTGACTTAAGGCGAGAATAACCAGGATTATTGCTTTTATCGGCTGCAATAGCCGTGACGAGCTCTAATTAGATTTGATGATAATCAGCTCTGATCAGCTGTAGATGTGGTACAGCGAGTCACCTGTTTTAACTCAAATATTTGATAAGATAATGATTCATTAATGACTCATAAACTGATGTAATGATGAGCTGTTTGCGACTCATAAGATGATATGGGGGTAAATCGCTATGCGACTCATAAATTGATATGGGGGTAAATCGCTATGCGACTCATAAATTGATATGACAAGAAGTCGATGATGATTAATAAAATGATATGATGATAAATCATGAAATTATATAACGATCAGTCATAAATTGATATAATGATAAGTCATAGAATGACAAATGAATCACCAAATATCAATGCTTGAACATGTAGTGGTGATCTTGATATTCAATGCAAGCTGTAAATAGCTAAACTTTTCAATGTGAGTTATAAAGAACTCTAATTTGACGAATGTATTGAGAAGTAGATGTAATTAAATCTACAAAAGCTGATATGAATTTAAAGTCTACGACATGATATAATATGAGTCGCAAAGACATTTAATAAGAGGCATAATAACCTAGACATGCAGCCCCCGAGATAAACTCGAAGGTGCCAATTAAGCATATGAATAAAAGCCAAAGCTGTAAAATTTGGGCATGATATCGACTTAGCTTATTTTTATTCTCCCATCGCTGTAGACGCAGCATAAGTCGTGATCGATGGTGAGCAGATTTGCCAAAGCCTCATAGACAAGGTCGTGGTCAAAGTTTTCGACAACTTGTTGCATCTCGGTTGCGAGTGGCCTTCGTTGCATACATACATGCGTTCTCCTCTTGTAGTATCATGTTTTGTATGGAAGCCTGTACACACAAACTAGGCAAACTGAAGGCAAATCGTTTGCAATATATGATTCATATAGGGGGTGAGCTAGTTAGAAGAATAGCACCTGATTGTTTTCTGGGTATTCTTTTTTCTCCTGTCCATCCATGTGCGACTGAAAGAGGTTGAACTGATTTTTTGAAATCGCGTTCTGAATTTTGGGCTGCTCGCTGACGAGTCGCGCAGTCGTCAAAGACTATCCTTTTTTCCTTGATTACTTCCTCGATCCGCCGGGAGCAAGAAATCCTCTCTGTAGTCCTTCTTGTGAGTATTTTACTGTTCTTGTTGCTTCACTTTTCACACGTCGGCAAATAAGCAAGCATGCATGCCAGCATGCGATGCTTTCCATGTCACAATTTAATATCAGTAAGTAGAGCAAATTGTAGCTACTGCTCACGGCGTCAATTTGGCTCCTGGCTCCATCGAGTACGTTCTTTTTTCATGCATGATTCAATAATGGCACAGGGCCTTCGGCCTTTTAGGAAAACGCAGTCTCGCTGTAGCTTCTTTGCTCTGATTTTTCTTTCTTTGCACTTATGACTCGCCCACGCAGCAAAATAGCGAGCTATCAGCTCTTATCACTTTTTCTTTTCCCCTTTTGGTCACTTTCCCTAATCCGGGTGGGTGTACAACCAGGAGCAGTTGAGTAGTCGGTAGTAATTCCTTCCCTTTCCTTGTCTGGTTCTAGGTTTAGACTTGTGCTGCTCCGTAGAAAATTCTGCCTTTCCTGATTTCGCGAATTTGCATAGACACAAAACTTGTTCCAGTGTGCGACCTGCCGACAGAGATCTAACCGTTGGAATTATCTCAAACTTGTTGGAGGGCTTCAGGATTGTATTCCGCAGGTCTCCACCAGAGGGATCTTCGAATTGTTGTCCGAGTCGATCTCAATAATTATTTTCCCAAAGTCGCGCGGACTTCCGTCAGCTTTCGACAGGGCTTCAGTGTTTGAGTCGCCCACGGAGATCTAACCGTTGGAATCTGATGTGCTTGGGACAGCTGTTAGGAAACTCGATTACGCATCTTTCCACCGAAGGGATCGTCGAGATGAGTTTCGAGCCGCCGCCAGTTATGTCCGCCATACGGGCGTTGCTGCTGTCCTGTAACCCGCGCGTGGGGGGCGTTGTCGAAGTTGAGCCCCGAATCGTGCGGTCGAATTTCTCCATGCCTTCTACTCGAGCTTGAGATAGATCTTGATGTAGATGTTGATATCGCCGCACCGTTTAGACCGGTGCGACGTCGAAGTCGCCGAGTGACGACGAGATCCTCCGTCCCTGGCACAGATCCAGCGCGGAACATGACGCTCTTGACCGCAGGCCCCACGGTGGGCGCTAACTATCGTGGGGTTGTCACGCAGATGTCATGGAGATGACTTCGTAGAGTTGGGGATTAAGCGATCGAGCGTCTCTGAGCTAAAGATCACAGGGACGAGGAAGACGATGTTTTTTACCCAGGTTCGGCCCCTCAATGTGAGGTAAAGACCTACGTCCTGCCTATCCTAGATTGATATGAATATGGTGTTACAAGGGGTTGGCGATCGATATGTTGAGTCGCCTCTCTCTGGATGTATGAGAGATTTTTAGCTTGGGGTTCTAAGTCCTTGGAGTCCACCTTATAAAGACGATGGCTCACAAGGTTACAAGGAAACTTCTCTCCCAAGGAAAGTATGAGCCGGAGTCCTACTCGGAGACTAAGTAATGTAATTTCGTGTCTTCCAAGTTATGTCTTCTCATGCCAGATAAGTCTGCGCCAGTTAAGTCTGCGCTAGTTAAGTCTGCGCCAGTTAAGCCGCGCCTGTTAAGCCGCACCAGTTAAGCCGCGCCAGTTAAGCCGCGCCAGTTAAGCCGCACCAGTTAAGTCTCCACCAGCTTACGTCTTGATAAGTTCGTACGTCGGCTCATACTCAATTAGGTATTCCCCCGACACCAGGTAGGGGGTGCAAGCGCTGGATTCGTCTTCTTCTTCATCGACCTCAAGTTCTTCGTCAAGCATGCCGCCGAAGAGGAAGATCGATGCTGCTACCTCCAAGGCCGCGTCTCCATCGCGCACTCAGGCTTCCGCCGAGCGTCGCGCTGCGGATGCGCGTCAGCCTGCTCCTCCACCGGTGCCACCTACGGGGAAGGTGGCGTCGGAGAGGGCCAACACCAACAAGAACATCGACCCCGACGATCCGGCGGCTCCCGGACTGTCCACCGAACCACCCCCACGCTCTGGAGAGAAAAGCGTCGGGAACGGCGCGGGCAGGGGTCACGACGCCAGGGAGGGGCGAGATCACGTCCTCGCCAGTGGAGGTCCCCGAAGCTCCAAAAGCAAGTCCTCTAAGCACTTGCCCTCGGACGCGCAAGCTCGCCACGACGCTCTTGTCGCTGCCAAGGCTCTAATGCAGTTCCCTCCGAGCTCCGGTGATCCCATGGTCTACCAACAATGGAGAGGCCGTGTGAAGGCACTCCTCGACTTCGCTGACGGCGGCCCTGAGCCCGACATTACTCGAGCTCCCTCCATCGACGGCCCCAAGGCTAGAGGGCACAAGGCGCGTGAACCGCGGGGTCAGCCCCGTGGCGAGCGCCGAGGCGAGACGGAGCCTCCTCGTACCGCTCCACCGATGGCGAACCGGCTAAACTGCGACCGCGGCAAGGCCATCTCCGTCAGGTCATCTACCACGCGCAACCAAGATCTTCGCCACGACCTCAACAACCGTCTAACCGAGGATATGCGCACCCGAATCGAACGGCGTCGCGAGCGCCATCGCCGGGAGGATCGGGACGACGACATCGCTGAAGGGTGCCTCGCCCTTGCCCCTGAGTTCCGCCAGGTCACCTGGCCCAAGAAATTCAAGATCGACGTCCCCGCTACGACGGCACCACGAACCCCCGAGACTTCCTGCAGCTCTACTCCTTAGCTGCGGCAGTCGCCGGGGCCGATGAAAAATGATGACCAACTGGTTCCCGCTGGCCCTGAAGGGAGATGCCCAGACATGGCTTCTCAACCTTCCCAAGTGCTCCATCCATTCCTGGAGGACCCTGAAGGAACAGTTCCTGGGGGATTTCCAAGGCGGGTACGAGCGCCCGGGGGCTCCCAGCGACCTCCACGACTTCAAGCAACTTCCGGGTGAAACTATTCGCAAGTTCATCCAGCGCTTCACCCAGAAGATGAACACAATCCCCTGCATCAAGCAAGAGCTGGTGATCGCTTCTTTTCACGCCAACGTCCGCAATACCCGGATGCGCGAGAAGTTGAGCAATCGCCGCATCGAATCCACCTGCGAGCTCTGGGAGCTGGCGGATCGATGCGCCCGAGCTAAGGAGGGGGCTAAGTTCCCCGGGGAGGATGAACCCGAGGACAAAACTGCCCCCGCCAAGAACAAGAAGCGGGACTCTGGACCCGACAAGCGCATCTTCGTCACCGAACCCCTTCCTAAGAAGGCCAAGCCTGCGGCGGCCTCTGAGAGAGAAGATGACCCATGGTGCCACATTCATCCTGACGGCAACCACCCTCTCAAGGACTGCCGCCAACTCAAGAACCTCGCCATACGAGAGCAGCGTCGGGCCGACGGGGTAAGCCTGGACGGCTGCTACAACTGTGGCGTCATTGGGCACGTCGCTCGTGACTGTCCCGCAGGTCGCCAAGGCGGAGGCGGCCGCGGATGGGGCCGCGGCGGTGGCCGCGGGGGACGAGGAGGACGCGGCGGCCAAGGCGGTCGTGAACAGAACAATCAAGAAGGCGCCTCCAACAAGGAAGCTCCGGCTCCTCAGGGAGGCGGTGGCGGAAGGTTCCAGGAAGTCATCGGAGTTGTCGGGTGCATTCACGGGGGAGCCTCTCTGCCTCCATCCAACGGCGCGTGTAAGAGGCTGGTCCGGGAGCTTAACGCGGTTGCTTCTGCTCCGCCCAAGCCCCTGGAATGGTCTGGGCAGGTCATCTCCTTCGACCCGGAAGACCATCCTGCCAGTGTGGCCGGGGTGGGAACGCTTCCTCTGATCGTGTCGCCCATCATCCATAACTACAAGGTCACCAAGATGCTGGTCGACGGAGGCTCCAGCCTCAACCTTTTGACGGCGAAGGTGCTGGCCATTCTGCAAATCCCTCTTTCTCGCCTGCAAGACACCGGCGTGTTCCAAGGCGTGAATGGAAGCGTCACTCGGCCGCTGGGGAAGATCACGCTCCCTGTCACCTTCGGTGACCAGGAGAACTTCCGCACCGAGGACATCGTCTTCGACATTGCAGACACGCCACTTCCGTACAACGGCATACTTGGCCGGCCGGCTCTAGCCAAGTTCATGGCCGTCTCGCACTTCGCCTACAACATGATGAAGATCCCCGCGGCCTGGGGAGTGATCACGATCAAGGCCGACATCGACGACGCCATCTTTTGCGTTCAGAAGTTGAACCAGACGGTGGCGGCGACCTCGGACGTTCCGCAAGATGTACAGGAAGCCGATGTCGGTGCAATCTCCGGGGACGGAGGGTACCCCAGAGGCTCGACATCAACTTCCTTCAAGAAGGCGTCATTTCATGAAGATCCGCAAATGACCAAGAAAGTGGCGTTGACCAGTGACGGGAGTCGCTCCATCACCATCGGCGCCCGCCTCACCGACAAATAGGAAAGCGCGCTCGTCGCCTTCCTTCGGGAAAACTCTGACGTCTTCGCATGGGAAGCGTCAGGGCTACCCGGCGTACCAAGGGAGGTGATCGAGCACAAACTGGCGGTCAGCGAGGATGCTCGCCCGATAAAACAAGTTCTACGCAAGCAGAGCAAGGAAAAACTGGAGTTCATCGTGTCCGAGGTTGACAAACTGGAAGAAGCTGGCATCATCAGGATGGTGCCGCACCCAACCTGGGTGGCCAACCCTGTGGTGGTGCCAAAGCCCATGACCCTCAAGTGGCGGCTCTGCATCGACTTCACCGACTTGAACAAGGCCTGCCCCAAGGATCCTTTCCCACTACCCCGGATTGATCTCATCGTGGATTCAACCGCCGGGTGCGAGCTCCTGTGCTTCCTGGATGCTTTCTCTCGGTACCACCAGATCATGATGGCAGTGGAGGATCAGGAGAAGACGGCCTTCATCACACCCAAGGGCTGCTACTGCTACACCCGGATGCCTTTCGGTCCTCCGGAACGCCGGCGCAACCTTTCAGTGCGCCATGCAAGCATGTCTTGGGTCCCAGCTGGGCCGCAACGTGGAGGCGTACATCGACGACATCGTGGTCAAGACTCGGTACAAGGACTCCCTCATTCAAGATCTGCACGAGACCTTCAACAGCCTTCGTCGGGTCAACTTCAAGCTTAATCCCGACAAGTGCGTGTTTGGGGTCCCGTCCGGCAAGCTACTGGGGTTCTTAATCTCCCACCGGGGGATTGAGGCCAATCCCAACAAGATCAAGGCCATCGAGCGCATGGAGGGGCCACGGCGAGTCAAGGACGTACAACGCCTCAACGGGTGCATCACTGCACTCGGGCGCTTCATCTCAAGACTTGGAGAACGAGCCCTACCTTTCTTCAAGTTACTCAAGAAGATGGGTCCCATGAAATGGACCCCGAAGGCTGAAGAAGCTCTTTAGTCCCTCAAGTGCTACCTCGCCTCGCCTCCCATCCTTGTGGCACCAACAGAAAAGGAGCCCCTACTACTGTACATCGCTGCCACCAATCAGGTGATCAGCGCAGTTCTTTTGGTAGAGCGTGACGCTCCTCCAGACAAGGTCGGCGGCAAGCGTCCCGGAACATCCTCCCGGGGCAACCAAGCAAGAAGAGGCAGCCAGGTGACAAAGGGCCAGAAGGCCCTGAGCCTGGCATGCCCACCGACGCCGCCATCGACGTCGCAGAAGAAGCATCACTGGGGGCTGACGCGCTCCCTCTCGAAGCAGCTGAGCCCGCCAAGGACTCGGTAACCCGCAAGATCCAGCACCCGGTCTACTTCATCAGTTCGGTGCTGCGTGACGCCCGGGAGCGGTATCCCATGATGCAGAAGCTGTTGCTGGCGATCCTCATCGCCTCTCGCAAGATGAGGCCCTACTTCGAAAGCCATCCTATCACCGTGGTTTCCATGTACCCGTTGAGGAGTCCACTGGAGAACCCTCTCGCCACCGCACGAGTCTCTTGGTGCGCCATGGAGCTTCAAGGTTTCGGCCTCAAGCTCGAGCACACGAACAACATCAAAAGTCAAGCGCTGGCTGATTTCACGGTGGAGTGAACTGAGACAACGTTTGACGACCCGGTGGAGGAATCCAGCCTTCCCAGGAAAGAAGATCCCGACGCCTGGACAATGAACTTCGACGGCTCCTACACTAAGGGCCAGGGAGACGCTGGAGTCGTTTTGATCTCCCCCACAGGAGATCGTCTGAAGTACGTCGTCCAGATGCAGTACAAGGAGAATATCACGAACAACACAACGGAGTACGAGGGCCTGCTTGCGGGACTTTGTGCTGCCGTTGGCCTCGGTATCACCAAGCTCATCGTCAAGGGTGGCTCTCAGCTAGTCATCAAACAAGTGAACAAGGAGTACGCTTGCCCGCAGATGGCACCGTACGTCAAGGAGGTGTGGAAGCTTCAGCGACGCTTTGAGCTTCCGGGCCGTGTACGTCCCTAGGGATGACAACACGTCCGCGGATGAGCTGTCACAGATGGCTTCCAAGCGAGAACCAGTACCTCCCGGGATCTACATTAAGGTGCTCCGGCAACCCTCTGTGTCTCCCGAGAGGCTCAAGACAAGGTCTACATCGACACTGGGGGCTGGTGACCTGTCTACTTCGACAACCCGGGAAACCAGCCCAGAAGGCGCACAAGACCCGGCAGGACCTAGACCAAGGGAAGCCATGCTTCTCCTTGGTCAAATGGTGTTGCCGGTGGAAAGAACCCACCCACCCTGGGCCCTGGACATCGTCAAGTACATGACGGAGCGTGCTCTGCCAGAGGATGATCACGAGGCCGAGCGGGTGGCTCGTCAAGCCAAGCTCTATGTCCTGATCGACGGTGAGCTCTGGGAGCTGGCGGATCGATGCGCCCGAGCTGAGGAGGGGGCTAAGTTCCCGGGGAGGATGAACCCGAGGACAAAACCTCCCCCGCAAGAACAAGAAGTGGGACTCTGGACCCGACAAGCGCATCTTCGTCACCGAACCCTTCCTAAGAAGGCCAAGCCTGCGGCGGCCTCTGAGGGAGAAGACAACCCATGGTGCCACATTCATCCTTACGGCAACCACCCTCTCAAGGACTGCCGCCAACTCAAGAACCTCGCCATACGAGAGCAGCGTCGGGCCGACGGGGTAAGCCTGGACGGTTGCCACAACTGTGGCTTCATTGGGCATGTCGCTCGTGACTGTTCCGCAGGTCGCCAAGGCGGAGGCGGCCGCAGATGGTGTCGGGGGAATACTTTCTGGATTAACCCGCGGCCTAGTGCGACTTAATTGACTCGCACGGACGAAGGCCCACTTGGGAACAAGCCCAATATTTAACCGCCATAAGGGGAAAGATCTAGAAGACATATCCCGGAGGACGTGAAGACCAAGTAGTCTCCGAGTAGGCCTCTGTGGATGTATTCCTTATGGGGGAAGTTTCCTTTTGTAACCTAGCGAGCCTCTGTGTATATAAAGAGGACTCGCAGGACTTAGAGCGGGTCAAGCTATCAAGCCCCAAACCCTAGCTCATACGGCGAGTACCAGATCGGATCGCCTCCATTGTAACACCTCGATTATCATATCAATACCAATCTAGGGTAGGCAGGAAGTAGGTCTTTTACCTCACATTGAGGGGGCCGAACCTGGGTAAATCTGTGTTGATCTTTGTTCCTGCGATCCCAAGCTCGGAGATGCTTGACTCGCATAATCCCACACCTACGAAGTCATCTATGACACCTGACGTGACAAACCCACGACAGTTGGCGCCCACCGTGGGGCCTGCGGTCAAGAGCGTCACGTTCCGCGCAGGATCCATGAAGGGAGCTGAAGATCTTGTTGTTGGCCGTATCATCACGGTCAATGGCACACCCCTCATCGACGATTCAAGCTGGGGGCCGGAAGAAGATTATTTGGAGACCGGCCACGTCATCCCGTTCGGATCCATCAACGTCTTCGTCGGCTTCATCGGTGGCAGGTCCGTTAGATCGGTCCAGGAAGGCGATTCAGTAGAAGAAGTCGCCGATGACGGGGAAGAATCCGTGGAAAGCATGGACTCGCAAGAGTTTGGGTCCATCATACCTGCCTTTGAAGAAAGTTGCTGGGGTTACCCACCAGAAATCACATCATCACCAGATCAAGAGATGGCACAAGTCGCGGTTTACATGGCCGGAGGAGCAGGTGCATCAGGAACTGCTGGAGAAACCGAGGCATCGGCACCCCCAAGCAACCCACTTCTTGTACCTGTGTCAGCCACGAACGCCGCCCTCCGTGCAACAGAAATTGAGGCCGCCAGGGCCGAGCTCCTGTATGAGGTTCGAAGGATGGAAGAAGAGCGCCGCAGGCTCGATCAGATAAACCAAGGAATCCAACAGGAGCGGCAGAGAGTAGCCGCGCTGGCTGCGACTCAACAACAGGTTGACCCGCAAACACAGCTGCGCGCGACTCAACCAACAGTGGAAATCCCGCTCACTCCAGCCGCAGCAGCGGGAATCCAGACGACTGCGGAAGGAAGGGTACCAACAAATCAAGTGACCCAGCAACAACCAAGGAGATTTCACACCCCACAGGGCCATTACCAGAACCCTGTCGATAATATGTATGCTGCGGCTAATATCTTGACTCAGATGGTACCAACAGGCGATGACCCGATCAATGCTGAGGCGCGGCGCGCGATTCAGATGTTAAGTACGGCAGTCCTGCAACAAGCCAATAGGGCGGAAGCCGAAGCACAGCTGCCCCTCGTACCAGCCAATCACAGGATTACAGAAGAAAGAAGCGTCCAGAGCAGGCCACCAGAGGACGTGTCAGGAGTCGCACAAAGGCGGCAGGAGCAAGTCGCAGAAGCGCAGGCGAATGCGCCATTGATGCAAAAGCGGCCCGCAGATAACCCCGCAGGCGCGACCACAGCCCTGTCCTCGCGACTCAAGGGACCGGCATGTTTCACTGAGAGGATCAGATCGGAACCTTTTCCTGAAGATTTCAAAGGGCCACGCAAGGTGGCAAACTATAACGCCAGCATGGATCCAACCACTTGGCTCAACAATTACGAGATGGGCATGAGCATCCTAAACGCATCTGAAGAGATCTGCGCACGCTACCTAAACATGATGCTAGAAGGAGCAGCGCACATATGGCTGCAAAATTTGCCTCCCAACTCTATAAATACTTGGGAGGAACTGAAGGATGCCTTCATTAAAAACTTCCAAGGAACTTGCAAGCGACTCTGCAATATAGAAGATTTAGAGCGTTGTGTCCAGAAGGAAGGCGAGTCAAGTCGCCATTGGATGAAAAGGGTGGCAGAAATAATACACTCCTCAGATAATATACCACCAAGCTCAGCCGTCCTGGTGATGGAGAAAAACTGCAAGTTTGAGCCGCTGATTCATAAGCTGGGTCGCATGAAGGATAAAGTCAAGAGCCTCAGCGAGGTGATGGCTGCGGCTAACAAATATGCCAGCTCAGATAAAACCAGAGACGCGTCAGACGGAGAAGAAGAGGAGGTTGCTGCAAAAGGAAAGAAAAACTCCAACAAGCCCCAGCAGCAGCAAACGAGCCACAACAACACGAGTCAAAACAAACGCAAAAGCGAAGATGGTCACTCAGGGCTCGTCGCCAATACGCGTGGAGGATTCAGAGGCCAGCGTGGAAGGGGTCGAGGATACGGCTCCCGTCCAATCAATATGCAAGAAGTTTTCAACCGGCCATGCGACCTTCATGCGACAGGTGATGGACGGCCAGCGGACCATACCAAGGCGCAATGCCATTATTACAAAAAGTGGAAAGAAGAGAGCCAACACAACGGGGGGAATTCCCATGAAGGAAACCCTAGTGCGGCTCATAACACAAACATTGGGCAGCACGGGCGAGTAACCCCAGGCAGACGGGGCAGTATCACACAATAGTTATCGATACCTCCAAAAGAGAAGAGAAATTGAGCCGGAGAAGTCAGCAGGTGAACGCCGTGATACCAGCAACACCCGCTTGGTTAAGGTGGTCAGAATACGCGGTAACCTGGAGTCGCGACGACCACCCGCCACAGGTACGGGAACCTGGCAAGTTGGCACTGGTTGTGGCACCATACGTTGCAGGATACAAGCTGACCAAAGTGCTTATGGATGGAGGAAGCAGCATTAATATCTTGTACTACGATACTTTCCAGCGTCTAGGACTCAAGGATTCCAGCCTGCAGCCCACGTCAACAGTATTTCACGGCATTGTCCCAGGAAGGTCCGCACGACCAGTGGGGAAAATAACCCTAGGGGTAACTTTTGGAACAGAAGAGAACTTTAGAAGTGAATTCCTAAGCTTCGAAGTGGTAAAATTCCAAAGCCCATATCACGCCTTGTTTGGAAGAACGGCCTTTGCTAAGTTTATGGCCAGGCCATGCTACGTGTACCTACAGTTGAAGATACCAGGACCAAAAGGGGTCATCACAGTGTACGGAGATAGAGAAAAAGCAATAGAATGTGAGAAAGGAGATGCGGCTTTCGCAGAATCCGCCTGTGCCGCGGAAGAACTAAAAGGTTATAAGTCGCAGGTGGACCCAAACGATATGAGTGTGGTTACCACGCCATCTGCCGAGCCACCAATGAAATTCAAAGCGGCCCAGGACACTAAGCAGATAAATCTTGTTCCTGGCGACTCATCCAAGCAAACTAGCATTGGAGCACACATGGAAGAAGAGCAGGAGAAGGCCCTCGTCGCTTTTCTCCAGGAAAATAAAGACATCTTCGCATGGAAGCCGTCAGATATGCCAGGGGTACCAAGAGAATTAGCAGAACATAGCCTCAAAGTGAACCCTGCGGCTAAACCAGTGAAGCAGCCACTACGGCGTTTTCATGATGACAGGAGAAAGGCAATAGGAGAGGAAATAGCTCGCTTGCTGGCTGCAGGATTCATCACAGAGGTATACCATCCGGAGTGGGTGGCAAATCCAGTATTGGTTATGAAAAAGAACGGTACGTGGCGAATGTGCGTTGATTACACCAGTCTTAACAAAGCTTGTCCAAAGGATCCATTTGCTTTGCCAAGAATCGACCAAGTAATTGATTCAACTGCTGGGTGCGAGCTGTTATGCTTTTTGGACGCCTATTCAGGCTACCATCAAATCAAGATGAAGGAAGAGGACCAAGAAAAGACGTCCTTCATCACACCCTTCGGAGCTTTTTGTTACGTCAGCATGCCCTTTGGGTTGAAGAACGCAGGTGCGACTTACCAAAGATGCATTCAGAATTGCCTACATGAGCAAATAGGTCGCAACGTTCATGCCTACGTGGATGATATTGTGATTAAATCGCAAGTTAGCCAGGATCTTATTGGTGATCTGGCAGAGACATTCACAAATCTCAGAAAATACAACATGAAGCTCAACCCCACAAAGTGCGTTTTCGGAGTACCAGCAGGGAAGCTATTGGGATTCATAGTATCAGAAAGAGGCATTGAGGCCAATCCTGACAAGATAAAGGCCGTGATGGATCTCCAAAAGCCAGAAAAGATAAAAGATGTACAGCGGCTTACTGGTTGCGTAGCAGCTTTGAGTCGCTTTATATCAAGATTGGGAGAAAAAGCACTACCTTTGTACAGACTGTTGAAAAAATCAGACACCTTCGTTTGGGACGCAGAGGCCGACGAAGCTCTGACAGCCTTGAAACATCAATTGACGAATGCTCCAGTTCTGGCGGCTCCAAAAGATAAAGAGCCAATGCTACTATACATAGCGGCAAATTCCCGCGCTGTGAGTGCTGTCATGGTTGTGGAGAGACAAGAAACGGGAAAGGAATACCCTGTCCAGAGACCAGTATACTACGTGAGCGAAGTCCTCACAGCTTCCAAACAGCGTTACCCACAGTGGCAGAAGTTGGTGTTTGGAGTGTTCATGGCGAGTCGCAAGCTGAAGCACTACTTCCAAGAGCATCCAATAACTGTGGTGAGTTCAGCACCATTGGCAGATATCATTCGTAATCGAGAAGCTACTGGAAGAGTCGCTAAGTGGGCGATCGAGTTGGGACCACATCACATCAGTTACGAGCCGCGCACATCAATTAAGTCGCAAGCCCTTGCAGATTTTATTAACGATTGGACAGAAATCCAAGTTGCTCCTAGCATGGCAGAAACCAAATACTGGACCATGCATTTTGATGGGTCAAGACAGTTGCAAGGCTCGGGGGCTGGAGTTGTTCTGACATCTCCCAAGGGAGACAAGCTGCGGTATGTGTTACAGATACACTTCAACTGCACAAATAACGTGGCGGAGTACGAGGCACTGCTTCATGGTCTACGTATAGCAAAGGAGATGAACATCAGTCGTATACGCTGTTTTGGCGATTCAGACTTGGTGGCACAGCAGGTCTCCGGAACGTGGGACAGCAAGGATGCGAACATGGCTGCATATAGGAGAGAGGTGGACAGAATTGCTGGACATTTCACTGGATACCAAGTTGAACATATTGATCGGAGACAAAATGAAGCTGCGGATGCCCTGTCTCGGCTTGGATCCAATAGACAGTCAGTCCCACCCAATGTTTTCCTGGATGAACTGCACAATCCATCAGTCAAACCTCCAGCAGAGATTGACATTGCAGAGCCAGAGGATGATTCAACTTTAGTCGCAGCCCTGCATGAACAGCCAGGATGGACAGAGCCATACATGGCATATTTAAGTCGCGGAGTGCTGCCGGACGATGAAATTGAGGCGCGCAAAATCATACGACGATCAAAGGCCTATACAATCATCAACAATGAATTATACAAGCGCAGCGTATCAGGAGCATTCCAAAGATGTGTCTCACCAGAAGAGGGACGAAAAATCTTGCACGAAATTCATTCAGGCGATTGTGGCCATCATGCTTCGTCAAGATCTTTGGTGGCAAAGGCGTTCCGACATGGATTCTTCTGGTTAACAGCATTAGCAGACGCAGAGCAAATTGTCAGAGTGTGCGATGGATGTCAAAGATACGCTAGGCAAGATCATATGCCAGCCCAAGCACTTCGCACAATACCCATCACATGGCCTTTTGCCGTATGGGGTTTTGACATGGTAGGGCCTTTCAGACGGTCTTCAAACGGAAAAACTCACCTCTTAGTCATGGTGGACAAATTCACAAAGTGGATAGAAGCAGAACCTGTGGGAGATTGCGAGGCTGAAACAGCAGTCAAGTTCTTGAAGAAGGTCATATTCCGCTTCGGTTACCCCCATAGTATCATTACAGACAATGGGAGCAACACCTCTGAAGGGGCTACACAGATATTTTGCGCAGACAATGGGATAAGATTGGACCTCACGTCAGTAGCACACCCGCAGAGCAATGGACAAGCTGAGCGAGCTAACCAGGAAATTCTCCATGGAATTAAGCCGCGCCTTATTGAAAAGGTCGAAGCATCTCCAGGATGTTGGGTGGAAGAACTGCCAGCAGTACTGTGGAGCTTGAGAACAACCCCTAACAGATCCACAGGATTTACACCATATTTCATGGTCTATGGAGCAGAAGCAGTCATGCCCAGCGATATCATACATGATTCACCAAGAGTTGCGGCTTACATCGAGACAGATAATGAGATAGCTCGGCAAGACTCGGTGGACACATTAGAAGAGGTTAGAGACTTGGCAGCATCAAGGTCAGCAGTATATCAACAAGACTTGCGACGCTATCATGCCAGACGCATCAAAACCCGCACCTTTCAAGAAGGCGACCTAGTACTGCGACTTAAACAAGATCACAAGGGAATGCATAAGCTGTCCTCTCCATGGGAAGGACCCTACATCATCAGCAAGAAGCTAAACAATGGGTCGTACTACCTGCTGGATGTAAGGGAAGAAAGCAGCGAACGCCATGATTTCGAGGATCGTCTCGAGGCACCTCGCCCTTGGAACGTCGCACACCTGCGACCGTACTATACATAAGAAAAGGCTAATCAGAGCCAAGCATCATCCTTTCCAGCTTTATAGCTGAGTATCATCACAGCCACTCAGGGCTAGAACTTCAACTTTGGTCGCCACCTAGGCGCGACCTATGCAACATCTGATCGCCACCCAGGCGCGATCGACCCTTGTATCAGAAACCGGCTGCCACCTAGGCGCGGCCGTAAACTTTGTATCATCTCTGGTCGCCACCTAGGCGCGACCGACCCCATGTATCACCATGGATCGCCACCTACGCGCGATCCAACCCTATGTATAACACTCGGTTGCCACCTAGGCGCGACCTTATGTGTCATCATAATCAAAGCTTATCATAGCTTAGCCTATCATGGCAATATCATTATGTTTCTTGGGGTCTTTGTTACCCTGAAACAGCCGATTTATTGGCAATTATCAAATTTACCTTAAGTTGGATTGCTACTCGCATTATGTGGCCAAAGTACTGGGGTGTGGCGTCAATCGAGCTTGATTGCCTATCATGGCCGCTCTCGACCCTGAACACACATATTCCTAGGAAATACTGAGTCGCGCGAGTGCCCACTTAAGGATTCAGATGGCCTAACTAGAGGTCGATGTACTGCTTATAGTACGGCAACACCAATTACAATTACTTGTAACTTAACAATTGTTTTATCATGATATCAAGTTACAGGTGATGACCTTCAGAGTTCTCTGAGAAGAATTGAGATGATTACCACATAACATCCTCTCAATCCTTGGGGGCTACATCATATTATCATCAAAAATTTGAAGATAGATCGTCATCAAGTTCTGAAGCTATCAGGATACTCTAACAAAGAAGCTCACGAAGTCAGATGATCTTCCAGGTGCGAGTCAAGGCCAAACTTGCACAATTATAAGCCGCGAAACAAGGAAAAGCGCGGCCTAAGCATTCAAGATCAAGAAATACTATGAAGTTCAGGCCACGCTTGGGGGCTAATGTCGGGGGAATACTTTCTGGATTAACCCGCGGCCCAGTGCGACTTAACTTACTCGCACGGACGAAGGCCCACTTGGGAACAAGCCCAATATTGAACCGCCATAAGGGAAAGATCTAGAAGACATATCCCGGAGGACGTGAAGACCAAGTAGTCTCCGAGTAGGCCTCTGTGGATGTATTCCTTATGGGGAAGTTTCCTTTTGTAACCTAGCGAGCCTCTGTGTATATAAAGAGGACTCGCAGGACTTAGAGCGGGTCAAGCTATCAAGCCCCAAACCCTAGCTCATACGGCGAGTACCAGATCGGATCGCCTCCATTGTAACACCTCGATTATCATATCAATACCAATCTAGGGTAGGCAGGAAGTAGGTCTTTTACCTCACATTGAGGGGGCCGAACCTGGGTAAATCTGTGTTGATCTTTGTTCCTGCGATCCCAAGCTCGGAGATGCTTGACTCGCATAATCCCACACCTACGAAGTCATCTATGACACCTGACGTGACAAACCCACGACAGTTGGCGCCCACCGTGGGGCCTGCGGTCAAGAGCGTCACGTTCCGCGCAGGATCCATGAAGGGAGCTGAAGATCTTGTTGTTGGCCGTATCATCACGGTCAATGGCACACCCCTCATCGACGATTCAAGCTGGGGGCCGGAAGCAGATTATTTGGAGACCGGCCACGTCATCCCGTTCGGATCCATCAACGTCTTCGTCGGCTTCATCAGTGGCAGGTCCGTTAGATCGGTCCAGGAAGGCGATTCAGTAGAAGAAGTCGCCGATGACGGGGAAGAATCCGTGGAAAGCATGGACTCGCAAGAGTTTGGGTCCATCATACCTGCCTTTGAAGAAAGTTGCTGGGGTTACCCACCAGAAATCACATCATCACCAGATCAAGAGATGGCACAAGTCGCGGTTTACATGGCCGGAGGAGCAGGTGCATCAGGAACTGCTGGAGAAACCGAGGCATCGGCACCCCCAAGCAACCCACTTCTTGTACCTGTGTCAGCCACGAACGCCGCCCTCCGTGCAACAGAAATTGAGGCCGCCAGGGCCGAGCTCCTGTATGAGGTTCGAAGGATGGAAGAAGAGCGCCGCAGGCTCGATCAGATAAACCAAGGAATCCAACAGGAGCGGCAGAGAGTAGCCGCGCTGGCTGCGACTCAACAACAGGTTGACCCGCAAACACAGCTGCGCGCGACTCAACCAACAGTGGAAATCCCGCTCACTCCAGCCGCAGCGGGAATCCAGACGACTGCGGAAGGAAGGGTACCAACAAATCAAGAGACCCAGCAACAACCAAGGAGATTTCACACCCCACAGGGCCATTACCAGAACCCTGTCGATAATATGTATGCTGCGGCTAATATCTTGACTCAGATGGTACCAACAGGCGATGACCCGGTCAATGCTGAGGCGCGGCGCGCGATTCAGATGTTAAGTACGGCAGTCCTGCAACAAGCCAATAGGGCGGAAGCCGAAGCACAGCTGCCCCTCGTACCAGCCAATCACAGGATTACAGAAGAAAGAAGCGTCCAGAGCAGGCCACCAGAGGACGTGTCAGGAGTCGCACAGAGGCGGCAGGAGCAAGTCGCAGAAGCGCAGGCGAATGCGCCATTGATGCAAAAGCGGCCCGCAGATAACCCCGCAGGCGCGACCACAGCCCTGTCCTCGCGACTCAAGGGACCGGCGTGTTTCACTGAGAGGATCAGATCGGAACCTTTTCCTGAAGATTTCAAAGGGCCACGCAAGGTGGCAAACTATAACGCCAGCATGGATCCAACCACTTGGCTCAACAATTACGAGATGGGCATGAGCATCCTAAACGCATCTGAAGAGATCTGCGCACGCTACCTAAACATGATGCTAGAAGGAGCAGCGCACATATGGCTGCAAAATTTGCCTCCCAACTCTATAAATACTTGGGAGGAACTGAAGGATGCCTTCATTAAAAACTTCCAAGGAACTTGCAAGCGACTCTGCAATATAGAAGATTTAGAGCGTTGTGTCCAGAAGGAAGGCGAGTCAAGTCGCCATTGGATGAAAAGGGTGGCAGAAATAATACACTCCTCAGATAATATACCACCAAGCTCAGCCGTCCTGGTGATGGAGAAAAACTGCAAGTTTGAGCCGCTGATTCATAAGCTGGGTCGCATGAAGGATAAAGTCAAAAGCCTCAGCGAGGTGATGGCTGCGGCTAACAAATATGCCAGCTCAGATAAAACCAGAGACGCGTCAGACGGAGAAGAAGAGGAGGTTGCTGCAAAAGGAAAGAAAAACTCCAACAAGCCCCAGCAGCAGCAAACGAGCCACAACAACACGATCAAAACAAACGCAAAAGCGAAGATGGTCACTCAGGGCTCGTCGCCAATACGCGTGGAGGATTCAGAGGCCAGCGTGGAAGGGGCGAGGATACGGCTCCCGTCCAATCAATATGCAAGAAGTTTTCAACCGGCCATGCGACCTTCATGCGACAGGTGATGGACGGCCAGCGGACCATACCAAGGCGCAATGCCATTATTACAAAAAGTGGAAAGAAGAGAGCCAACACAACGGGGGGAATTCCCATGAAGGAAACCCTAGTGCGGCTCATAACACAAATATTGGGCAGCACGGTGCGAGTAACCCCAGGCAGACGGGGCAGTATCACACAATAGTTATCGATACCTCCAAAAGAGAAGAGAAATTGAGCCGGAGAAGTCAGCAGGTGAACGCCGTGATACCAGCAACACCCGCTTGGTTAAGGTGGTCAGAATACGCGGTAACCTGGAGTCGCGACGACCACCCGCCACAGGTACGGGAACCTGGCAAGTTGGCACTGGTTGTGGCACCATACGTTGCAGGATACAAGCTGACCAAAGTGCTTATGGATGGAGGAAGCAGCATTAATATCTTGTACTACGATACTTTCCAGCGTCTAGGACTCAAGGATTCCAGCCTGCAGCCCACGTCAACAGTATTTCACGGCATTGTCCCAGGAAGGTCCGCACGACCAGTGGGGAAAATAACCCTAGGGGTAACTTTTGGAACAGAAGAGAACTTTAGAAGTGAATTCCTAAGCTTCGAAGTGGTAAAATTCCAAAGCCCATATCACGCCTTGTTTGGAAGAACGGCCTTTGCTAAGTTTATGGCCAGGCCATGCTACGTGTACCTACAGTTGAAGATACCAGGACCAAAAGGGGTCATCACAGTGTACGGAGATAGAGAAAAAGCAATAGAATGTGAGAAAGGAGATGCGGCTTTCGCAGAATCCGCCTGTGCCGCGGAAGAACTAAAAGGTTATAAGTCGCAGGTGGACCCAAACGATATGAGTGTGGTTACCACGCCATCTGCCGAGCCACCAATGAAATTCAAAGCGGCCCAGGACACTAAGCAGATAAATCTTGTTCCTGGCGACTCATCCAAGCAAACTAGCATTGGAGCACACATGGAAGAAGAGCAGGAGAAGGCCCTCGTCGCTTTTCTCCAGGAAAATAAAGACATCTTCGCATGGAAGCCGTCAGATATGCCAGGGGTACCAAGAGAATTAGCAGAACATAGCCTCAAAGTGAACCCTGCGGCTAAACCAGTGAAGCAGCCACTACGGCGTTTTCATGATGACAGGAGAAAGGCAATAGGAGAGGAAATAGCTCGCTTGCTGGCTGCAGGATTCATCACAGAGGTATACCATCCGGAGTGGGTGGCAAATCCAGTATTGGTTATGAAAAAGAACGGTACGTGGCGAATGTGCGTTGATTACACCAGTCTTAACAAAGCTTGTCCAAAGGATCCATTTGCTTTGCCAAGAATCGACCAAGTAATTGATTCAACTGCTGGGTGCGAGCTGTTATGCTTTTTGGACGCCTATTCAGGCTACCATCAAATCAAGATGAAGAAGAGGACCAAGAAAAGACGTCCTTCATCACACCCTTCGGAGCTTTTTGTTACGTCAGCATGCCCTTTGGGTTGAAGAACGCAGGTGCGACTTACCAAAGATGCATTCAGAATTGCCTACATGAGCAAATAGGTCGCAACGTTCATGCCTACGTGGATGATATTGTGATTAAGTCGCAAGTTAGCCAGGATCTTATTGGTGATCTGCAGAGACATTCACAAATCTCAGAAAATACAACATGAAGCTCAACCCCACAAAGTGCGTTTTCGGAGTACCAGCAGGAAAGCTATTGGGATTCATAGTATCAGAAAGAGGCATTGAGGCCAATCCTGACAAGATAAAGGCCGTGATGGATCTCCAAAAGCCAGAAAAGATAAAAGATGTACAGCGGCTTACTGGTTGCGTAGCAGCTTTGAGTCGCTTTATATCAAGATTGGGAGAAAAAGCACTACCTTTGTACAGACTGTTGAAAAAATCAGACACCTTCGTTTGGGACGCAGAGGCCGACGAAGCTCTGACAGCCTTGAAACATCAATTGACGAATGCTCCAGTTCTGGCGGCTCCAAAAGATAAAGAGCCAATGCTACTATACATAGCGGCAAATTCCCGCGCTGTGAGTGCTGTCATGGTTGTGGAGAGACAAGAAACGGAAAGGAATACCCTGTCCAGAGACCAGTATACTACGTGAGCGAAGTCCTCACAGCTTCCAAACAGCGTTACCCACAGTGGCAGAAGTTGGTGTTTGGAGTGTTCATGGCGAGTCGCAAGCTGAAGCACTACTTCCAAGAGCATCCAATAACTGTGGTGAGTTCAGCACCATTGGCAGATATCATTCGTAATCGAGAAGCTACTGGAAGAGTCGCTAAGTGGGCGATCGAGTTGGGACCACATCACATCAGTTACGAGCCGCGCACATCAATTAAGTCGCAAGCCCTTGCAGATTTTATTAACGATTGGACAGAAATCCAAGTTGCTCCTAGCATGGCAGAAACCAAATACTGGACCATGCATTTTGATGGGTCAAGACAGTTGCAAGGCTCGGGGCTGGAGTTGTTCTGACATCTCCCAAGGGAGACAAGCTGCGGTATGTGTTACAGATACACTTCAACTGCACAAATAACGTGGCGGAGTACGAGGCACTGCTTCATGGTCTACGTATAGCAAAGGAGATGAACATCAGTCGTATACGCTGTTTTGGCGATTCAGACTTGGTGGCACAGCAGGTCTCCGGAACGTGGGACAGCAAGGATGCGAACATGGCTGCATATAGGAGAGAGGTGGACAGAATTGCTGGACATTTCACTGGATACCAAGTTGAACATATTGATCGGAGACAAAATGAAGCTGCGGATGCCCTGTCTCGGCTTGGATCCAACAGACAGTCAGTCCCACCCAATGTTTTCCTGGATGAACTGCACAATCCATCAGTCAAACCTCCAGCAGAGATTGACATTGCAGAGCCAGAGGATGATTCAACTTTAGTCGCAGCCCTGCATGAACAGCCAGGATGGACAGAGCCATACATGGCATATTTAAGTCGCGGAGTGCTGCCGGACGATGAAATTGAGGCGCGCAAAATCATACGACGATCAAAGGCCTATACAATCATCAACAATGAATTATACAAGCGCAGCGTATCAGGAGCATTCCAAAGATGTGTCTCACCAGAAGAGGGACGAAAAATCTTGCACGAAATTCATTCAGGCGATTGTGGCCATCATGCTTCGTCAAGATCTTTGGTGGCAAAGGCGTTCCGACATGGATTCTTCTGGTTAACAGCATTAGCAGACGCAGAGCAAATTGTCAGAGTGTGCGATGGATGTCAAAGATACGCTAGGCAAGATCATATGCCAGCCCAAGCACTTCGCACAATACCCATCACATGGCCTTTTGCCGTATGGGGTTTTGACATGGTAGGGCCTTTCAGACGGTCTTCAAACGGAAAAACTCACCTCTTAGTCATGGTGGACAAATTCACAAAGTGGATAGAAGCAGAACCTGTGGGAGATTGCGAGGCTGAAACAGCAGTCAAGTTCTTGAAGAAGGTCATATTCCGCTTCGGTTACCCCCATAGTATCATTACAGACAATGGGAGCAACACCTCTGAAGGGGCTACACAGATATTTTGCGCAGACAATGGGATAAGATTGGACCTCACGTCAGTAGCACACCCGCAGAGCAATGGACAAGCTGAGCGAGCTAACCAGGAAATTCTCCATGGAATTAAGCCGCGCCTTATTGAAAAGGTCGAAGCATCTCCAGGATGTTGGGTGGAAGAACTGCCAGCAGTACTGTGGAGCTTGAGAACAACCCCTAACAGATCCACAGGATTTACACCATATTTCATGGTCTATGGAGCAGAAGCAGTCATGCCCAGCGATATCATACATGATTCACCAAGAGTTGCGGCTTACATCGAGACAGATAATGAGATAGCTCGGCAAGACTCGGTGGACACATTAGAAGAGGTTAGAGACTTGGCAGCATCAAGGTCAGCAGTATATCAACAAGACTTGCGACGCTATCATGCCAGACGCATCAAAACCCGCACCTTTCAAGAAGGCGACCTAGTACTGCGACTTAAACAAGATCACAAGGGAATGCATAAGCTGTCCTCTCCATGGGAAGGACCCTACATCATCAGCAAGAAGCTAAACAATGGGTCGTACTACCTGCTGGATGTAAGGGAAGAAAGCAGCGAACGCCATGATTTCGAGGATCGTCTCGAGGCACCTCGCCCTTGGAACGTCGCACACCTGCGACCGTACTATACATAAGAAAAGGCTAATCAGAGCCAAGCATCATCCTTTCCAGCTTTATAGCTGAGTATCATCACAGCCACTCAGGGCTAGAACTTCAACTTTGGTCGCCACCTAGGCGCGACCTATGCAACATCTGATCGCCACCCAGGCGCGATCGACCCTTGTATCAGAAACCGGCTGCCACCTAGGCGCGGCCGTAAACTTTGTATCATCTCTGGTCGCCACCTAGGCGCGACCGACCCCATGTATCACCATGGATCGCCACCTACGCGCGATCCAACCCTATGTATAACACTCGGTTGCCACCTAGGCGCGACCTTATGTGTCATCATAATCAAAGCTTATCATAGCTTAGCCTATCATGGCAATATCATTATGTTTCTTGGGGTCTTTGTTACCCTGAAACAGCCGATTTATTGGCAATTATCAAATTTACCTTAAGTTGGATTGCTACTCGCATTATGTGGCCAAAGTACTGGGGTGTGGCGTCAATCGAGCTTGATTGCCTATCATGGCCGCTCTCGACCCTGAACACACATATTCCTAGGAAATACTGAGTCGCGCGAGTGCCCACTTAAGGATTCAGATGGCCTAACTAGAGGTCGATGTACTGCTTATAGTACGGCAACACCAATTACAATTACTTGTAACTTAACAATTGTTTTATTCATGATATCAAGTTACAGGTGATGACCTTCAGAGTTCTCTGAGAAGAATTGAGATGATTACCACATAACATCCTCTCAATCCTTGGGGGCTACATCATATTATCATCAAAAATTTGAAGATAGTCGTCATCAAGTTCTGAAGCTATCAGGATACTCTAACAAAGAAGCTCACGAAGTCAGATGATCTTCCAGGTGCGAGTCAAGGCCAAACTTGCACAATTATAAGCCGCGAAACAAGGAAAAGCGCGGCCTAAGCATTCAAGATCAAGAAATACTATGAAGTTCAGGCCACGCTTGGGGGCTAATGTCGGGGGAATACTTTCTGGATTAACCCGCGGCCCAGTGCGACTTAACTTACTCGCACGGACGAAGGCCCACTTGGGAACAAGCCCAATATTGAACCGCCATAAGGGGAAAGATCTAGAAGACATATCCCGGAGGACGTGAAGACCAAGTAGTCTCCGAGTAGGCCTCTGTGGATGTATTCCTTATGGGGGAAGTTTCCTTTTGTAACCTAGCGAGCCTCTGTGTATATAAAGAGGACTCGCAGGACTTAGAGCGGGTCAAGCTATCAAGCCCCAAACCCTAGCTCATACGGCGAGTACCAGATCGGATCGCCTCCATTGTAACACCTCGATTATCATATCAATACCAATCTAGGGTAGGCAGGAAGTAGGTCTTTTACCTCACATTGAGGGGGCCGAACCTGGGTAAATCTGTGTTGATCTTTGTTCCTGCGATCCCAAGCTCGGAGATGCTTGACTCGCATAATCCCACACCTACGAAGTCATCTATGACACCCGACGTGACAAACCCACGACAGATGGGGCCGCGGCGGTGGCACGGGGGACGAGGAGGACGCGACGGCCAAGGCGGTCGTGAACAGAACAATCAAGAAGGCGCCTCCAACAAGGAAGCTCCGGCTCCTCAGGGAGGCGGGGCGGAAGGTTCCAGGAAGTCACCGGAGTTGTCGGGTGCATTCACGGGGGAGCCTCTCGGCCTCCATCCAACGGCGCGTGTAAGAGGCTGGTCCGGGAGCTTAACGCGGTTGCTTCTGCTCCGCCAAGCCCCTGGAATGGTCTGGGCAGGTCATCTCCTTCGACCGGAAGACCATCCTGCCAGTGTGGCCGGGGTGGGAACGCTTCCTCTGATCGTGTCGCCCATCATCCATAACTACAAGGTCACCAAGATGCTGGTCGACGGAGGCTCCAGCCTCAACCTTTGACGGCGAAGGTGCTGGCCATTCTGCAAATCCCTCTTTCTCGCCTGCAAGACACCGGCGTGTTCCAAGGCATGAATGGAAGCGTCACTCGGCCGCTGGGGAAGATCACGCTCCCTGTCACCTTCGGTGACCAGGAGAACTTCCGCACCGAGGACATCGTCTTCGACATTGCAGACACGCCACTTCCGTACAACGGCATACTTGGCCGGCCGGCTCTAGCCAAGTTCATGGCCGTCTCGCACTTCGCCTACAACATGATGAAGATCCCCGCGGCCTGGGGAGTGATCACGATCAAGGCCGACGTCGACGACGCCATCTTTTGCGTTCAGAAGTTGAACCAGACGGTGGCGGCGACCTCGGACGTTCCGCAAGATGTACAGGAAGCCGATGTCGGTGCATTCTCCGGGGACGGAGGGTACCCCGGAGGCTCGACATCAACTTACTTCAAGAAGGCGTCATTTCATGAAGATCCGCAAATGACCAAGAAAGTGGCGTTGACCAGTGACGGGAGTCGCTCCATCACCATCGGCGCCCGCCTCACCGACAAATAGGAAAGCGCGCTCGTCGCCTTCCTTCGGGAAAACTCTGACGTCTTCGCATGGGAAGCGTCAGGGCTACCCGGCGTACCAAGGGAGGTGATCGAGCACAAACTGGCGGTCAGCGAGGATGCTCGCCCGATAAAACAAGTTCTACGCACAAGCAGAGCAAGGAAAAACTGGAGTTCATCGTGTCCGAGGTTGACAAACTGGAAGAAGCTGGCGTCATCAGGATGGTGCCACCCAACCTGGGTGGCCAACCCTGTGGTGGTGCCAAAGCCCATGACCCTCAAGTGGCGGCTCTGCATCGACTTCACCGACTTGAACAAGGCCTGCCCCAAGGATCCTTTCCCACCCCGGATTGATCTCATCGTGGATTCAACCGCCGGGTGCGAGCTCCTGTGCTTCCTGGATGCTTTCTCCGGGTACCACCAGATCATGATGGCAGTGGAGGATCAGGAGAAGACGGCCTTCATCACACCCAAGGGCTGCTACTGCTACACCCGGATGCCTTTCGGTCTCCGGAACGCCGGCGCAACCTTTCAGCGCGCCATGCAAGCATGTCTTGGGTCCCAGCTGGGCCGCAACGTGGAGGCGTACATCGACGACATCGTGGTCAAGACTCGGTACAAGGACTCCCTCATTCAAGATCTGCACGAGACCTTCAACAGCCTTCGTCGGGTCAACTTCAAGCTTAACCCCGACAAGTGCGTGTTTGGGGTCCCGTCCGGCAAGCTACTGGGGTTCTTAATCTCCCACCGGGGGATTGAGGCCAATCCCGACAAGATCAAGGCCATCGAGCGCATGGAGGGCCACGGCGAGTCAAGGACGTACAATGCCTCAACGGGTGCATCACGCACTCGGGCGCTTCATCTCAAGACTTGGAGAACGAGCCCTGCCCTTCTTCAAGTTACTCAAGAAGACGGGTCCCATGAAATGGACCCCGGAGGCTGAAGAAGCTCTTCAGTCCCTCAAGTGCTACCTCCTCGCCTCCCATCCTTGTGGCACCAACAGAAAAGGAGCCCCTACTACTGTACATCGCTGCCACCAATCAGGTGATCAGCGCAGTTCTTGTGGTAGAGCGTGACGCTCCTCCGGACAAGGTCGGCGGCAAGCGTCCCGGGAAACATCCTCCCGGGGCAACCAAGCAAGAAGAGGCAGCCAGGTGACAAAGGGCCAGAAGGCCCTGAGCCTGGCATGCCCACCGACGCCGCCATCGACGTCGCAGAAGAAGCATCACTGGGGGCTGACGCGCTCCCTCTCGAAGCAGCGAGCCCGCCAAGGACTCGGTAACCCGCAAGATACAGCACCCGGTCTACTTCATCAGTTCGGTGCTGCGCGACGCCCGGGAGCGGTACCCCATGATGCAGAAGCTGTTGCTGGCGATCCTCATCGCCTCTCGCAAGATGAGGCCCTACTTCGAAAGCCACCCTATCACCGTGGTTTCCAAGTACCCCTTGAGGAGTCCGCTGGAGAACCCTCTCGCCACCGGACGAGTCTCTTGGTGGGCCATGGAGCTTCAAGGTTTCGGCCTCAAGTTCGAGCACACGAACAACATCAAGAGTCAAGCGCTGGCTGATTTCACGGCGGAGTGGACTGAGACAGCGTTCGACGACCCGGTGGAGGAATCCAGCCTTCCCGGGAAAGAAGATCCCGACGCCTGGACCATGAACTTCGACGGCTCCTACACCAAGGGCCAGGGAGGCGCTGGAGTCGTTTTGATCTCCCCCACAGGAGATCGTCTGAAGTACGTCGTCCAGATGCAGTACAAGGAGAATATCTCGAACAACACGACGGAGTACGAGGGCCTGCTTGCGGGACTTCGTGCTGCCGTTGGCCTCGGTATCACCAAGCTCATCGTCAAGGGTGACTCTCAGCTAGTCATCAAACAAGTGAACAAGGAGTACGCTTGCCGCAGATGGCACCGTACGTCGAGGAGGTGTGGAAGCTTCAGCGACGCTTCGACAGCTTCCGGGCCGTGTACGTCCCTAGGGATGACAACACGTCCGCGGACGAGCTGTCACAGATGGCTTCCAAGCGAGAACCAGTACCTCCCGGGATCTACATTGAGGTGCTCCGGCAACCCTCTGTGTCTCCCGAGAGGCTCAAGACAAGGTCTACATCGACACTGGGGGCTGGTGACCCGTCTACTTCGACAACCGGGAAACCAGCCCAGAAGGCGCACAAGACCCGGCAGGACCTAGACCAAGGGAAGCCATGCTTCTCCTTGGTCAAATGGTGTTGCCGGTGGAAAGAACCCACCCACCCTGGGCCCTGGACATCGTCAAGTACATGACGGAGCATGCTCTGCCGGAGGATGATCACGAGGCCGAGCGGGTGGCTCGTCAAGCCAAGCTCTACGTCCTGATCGACGGCGAGCTCTACCGGCGACGCGACAACGGAGTCAGGCTCCGCTGCATACCACAAGAACAAGGCCAAGTACTTCTACGAGACATCCACGAGGGCACATGTTCAAGTCATGTTGCATCAAGATCATTGGCGGGGAAGGTTTTCCGCCAGGGTTTCTACTGGCCAACAGTCCTGCACGACGCCGAGCAAATGGTCAAGACCTGCGAAGCTTGCCAATACTACGCGAAGAACATCAATCAGCCAGCTCAAGCACTGCAACCAATCCCAATATCCTGGCCGTTTGCAGTCTGGGGGCTAGACATCGTCGGCAAGTTGCCAAAGTCAGTTGGCGGACATGAATACCTCTTTGTGGCTGTCGACAAGTTCACGAAGTGGGTTGAAGTAATGCCAGTACCACGCCAGACGGCCCAGGCCGCCATCAAGTTCATCGAGGGGATTGTCTACCGCTTCGGAGTACCCAACAGAATCATCACGGATAATGGCACTCAGTTCACAAGTCGAGCCTTCCTCAACTTCTGTGAAGAATTGGGCATCAAGGTGTGCTTTGCATCAGTGTCCTATCCAAGATGCAACGGTCAAGTGGAGCGAGCCAATGCGGAGGTCCTAAGAGGTCTGAAAACCAAAGCATTTGACAAGCTGGAGAACAAGGGGAGAATTGGATTGATCACCTACCCAGTGTACTGTGGTCCCTCAGAACAACTCCAAGCCGAGCCACCAAAGAAACACCTTTCTTCCTTGTCTATGGAGCTGAAGCTGTCCTGCCAACAGAGCTAAGGCACGGATCCCCCGGGTACTCGCATATGATGAAGATGCCCAAGCTGAGCAAAGGATTGATGACATAACATCCTGGAGGAAATGCGCTGTCGGGCGTCATTGCGGTCTGCTCGATACCAGCAAGGGCTGCGCCGGTATCACAGCCGTCATGTTCGATCCCGGGAATTACAGCTGGAGACCTGGTTCTCCGCAAGATGCAAAATCTCGAGGGCTTGAACAAGATGTCAAGCAAGTGGGAAGGACCCTACCGGGTTACTCATACACTGAGACCCGGAGCAGTCTATCTGGAAGACGAGAAAGGCAGGCCGGAAGGCAACGCCTGGAACATCGAGAATCTCCGCAAGTTCTACCCCTAATTACGAACATGAATCGCCAAACGTCGAATCCGCTAAGCACGCCCAAGGGGCTAGTGTTCTGTAATAGGGTGTAAGAAGTCATCGCCAAGAAATAAAAGATAAGTGTTTCAATTCCGTGAGCCTCAATTTATGTCGAGATGTGTGTTATCCGTAACAACCCCCAAGCAGGGGCTGACATGGTGCCGGTGGCTGACGGGTCGAGCGCGAGTGGCCTATCAGTAGGCACTGCCACCCGATCGTGCCGTACTGCCGCGGAAAGGAGTGAACGGGCAGTGCTGTGTTTTAACGAACCTAAACACAGAAATGCACATTCAACTTTGCTTGCGGGTTGCTCCGGATGAAACACTATCTCGACATGAAAAGAGGGTCCATTCTTTCCTACTGAAAGTTTGTTGTGTGCAGCGCCTTCCCGGGACAGGAACTGACGGTGGAAAGCGGTAAGGAGTTGGATACCCGGGAGGGACAGGATGGATCGAGGACACGGCAGAAAAACAGCTAAGTCCTTGCATCAGCATCCTGCACTTAGGCATAACATCTCGCTCGGAGTCAATATACCATCGACCTGCGCATGCTTGATAGTTGATGAGAGCCTTTGCGGGGGTAATGCTACCACCCCAGCGAACGGTCCGTTTCCCTCTGGCCAAGTACCTGTGGACAGTGGAGTCAGGCACCCGGAAGGTATAGCGCTCTTAGGGGTACTACTACTGTGTGCAGACAGTCAGGGTATCTGGCACCTAAGGGACCTCCTCTGAAAACTTGACAGCGCGTTAGTGCAAAGGAAGATTTGGGACATGACCCCGGGAGTTGAGGCTAGGTTGCATTCATCTGAATTTAAATTCTGAATTACAATTCTGAATTACATTCAGTTGTGCAACTTCTTGATTACATAATAAGCCTATGCTACTAAGGCCAGTCCAGGGTCACTGGCTGTGCAGACTTGTCTTCTGCTTTCTTTTTTTGCCGGGTGAGCTCTTGATTCCCGGGGACGCCTGGGGAAAGAGAGTGCACCCGCGCAGGACTTTTTCAGGCGTCTCATGGGTCGAGAGCCCTGGCAGCCCACCCGGGCACTCCCCGACCAAAGACCCGGAAGATCCCGTCCGCCAGCTCACCCATGGACTGACTCTCAGCCTGAAGCAGGAAGACAGGCCAAGTCAAGCTCAAGTTTGATTAACAGAAAAGACAAAAGTTAGAGTGGTCACCTGCTCTATGGCCTCGAGTTCAGCCATGAGTTGGGACAACTCCGGGATCCCAGCTGTCCTCTCTCTCAGAACGGACCACAGGTATGCCCTGCGGATCACCCTAACCCTAGCTTCCTCTTGAGCAGCAGGACCGGAGACGGCTGCTAGGCGGGCGAGATTCTGAGCAACGGTAGGACGAGGCACAGCTTCACCTTCCTCGACGGCTCGGGCCCCAGCTCCGTTGGGAGCCTCCGCCGCGCTACAGAAGGCCGATTCCGCCGTCGACACGTCGGACAAGGACATCTCCTCCTCTCCAGACATTGCTCTGTGATCTATGGGGGGAAGAGAAAGGAGCAAGGCGAGAAGATGAGTCAAGGGAGTTGGAGGGCCTTTTATAGACCTCCCACGCTCCACCTACCCCTTGGCGTTATGGCTGCCGCGTTAATGGGGCGCGTTTGGCGAAAAACCGCTCCCGTTCACATCAAGTACGACACGAAGGCCAAGAGACAAAAAGGAGAACAAGTTCTTCTTCATTTCAAGATCTACAGCGGAGCTAATTTTTACAAACAAAAAGATTGGCTCCCGGCAAGCGAGGAGCACCACTGTACAATGGAAGACGCTACCTCCAGAAGTACATCGACGAGGTGGCCAAGAAGGAGGTCAAGGACATCTTCAGGACCGCCGTCTTGAAGCCCCTTGCCCTCAGGAAAGCGAGCTCTCCTCGGCTTTGATGCTAGATGATTTTTCCTCATCTTCATCCTTGTCGAAGGAGCCGGAGTCGCTGCTGCTCTCACTCTCGGCGCAGCATTCCACGCGCCCCTCCTCCAGCACAGAAGATCTTCACGGCGAGTGTGTGATGCACCTAAAATGTATCTACTTTTCCAAGCACTTTGCTTCATAATTTGCTCCAGAATCTTCCCATATTTGAATAAAACTGCTGAATCTGACGCTGTTTTTTAGCAAAGTCTCCTTTCTGGTTGTTTTTGCAGGAAATTAAATCGGGGAAAAATACCACGTCATTTTTTATGGAAAAAGAAGGACATCGTGCAAAAGACGGACTCGAGGAGGCGCACGAGGCCCAAAAGAGTGGGCCCCACGCGGTCAGATTCCTTGACCCGTGGGCCCACCCATCTGGAGCCTCGGGCACCGCCTCTCCCTCGGTCTTTCACGTACCCCTTCATATATAAAGAGGAGTTTTCGCGAAACATAGCGCCGCCACCACCACGATCTTCGTTTTCGGAGACAGATTGATCCAGGATTTCTCCCCCGGAGGAGAGATCCGGAGGCCGTCTACACCGCCATCTTCACCGCCTTCATCTCGATCGACCATGAGCTCCTTCACCATCACCATGTGAAAGGATCGTATGACACCTATAGGGGGGGTGAATAGGTGCTACTTCAATTTTAGTACTTTTTCAAATTAGGCTTGACACAAAAGGTAAATTCTCTAGATATGCAACTAATGTGAATTTACCTATATGACAAGCGAGCAACTAAACAAGATACACAAAGTAAAGACTATAAACAAGGATAGAAGTAACCGAAAGTGAAAGCACGCGGAGACACGGATGTAATCCCGAGTTCCTCCTTTTTAGGGGAGTACGTCTCGTTGGAGAGGTGTGAGTTATCACAAAGGTCAAAACTCAACCGCCACAAAGGCGGGTGCACCTTCTTCTCCGATGAACCGCACCACAAAGGTTTGGTTCACCTTCCACTATCGGAATCCTTCAAGGCGGAATTCGGAGCCCTTACAACAACGATCCGGGGCACAACCCACAAGAGGATTGGGGGCTCCCGAACAACTACAAATCTGTCACAAAGACAATCAAGTGAGTACAATAAGAGGCTAGGTTTTCCCAATGGAAATCCTAGCAAAGGGTCCCTCAAGTGAATGAGGGGAAATGAAGAATGGCTTGGTGAAGATGTAGATCCGGGACTTCTCCTTTAATCCTCCAAGTATCAACGAGTTTGGGTGGAGGGATTGGGAGATCTATCAAATCTTGAGCTTGCAATCAATGGTGTTCTTCAAGTGTTCAAGCTAGGGAGCCGGAGGTAGGTGGAGGGGAATAAATACCCCTCCCAGAAATCTGGCCGTTGAAGCTGTAAACAGCCCGCAGCGGTAGTACCGGGCCTCACCCGGTAGTACCGACTGACAGGGAAAAGACAGCCACTCGAAGGACAGGTCAACGCCTCCTCCAGCGCGCATCGGTAGCACCGGACCGCCTGGTCCGGTAGTGCTCCCCACCCGGTAGTACCGCGCTACTACCGGGGCTACTACCGGATAAAATACGAGCGAGTCCAGAGAGCATTTGGAGATCCGGTACTGGGCCCGGTAGTTCCGCACGGCAGAACACCCGGTAGTACCGGGGTGAACCCGGTAGTACCGGCTGACGCAATGAAGACTGCATTTCTTCCTTTTCTAGAGACACAACCTGTGCAATATCAATTGATACAATCCTGCACACTTTTAGCACACACATTAGACATCTAAGTGTGTTGTCAAGAAACATCAAAACACTTTGGTGAAGGATATGCCCTTTCAATCTCCCCTTTTTGGTGTTTGATGACAACACACTTAGGAGAAACAAATGATTTGCAAAAGATAGACGAGGCTCTCCAAATTGTGTGTTTATTAGGAATTTGCTTTTGAATGCAAAAACACACCATATAAAGTGGGCGGAGCTCCCCCTATATTTTACAAACCAAGCAAGTTCATATGGATAAACAAATATAGCAACTTGCACAAAATAAGCAACAATAAGCAAGTACCATACTAGATAGGTCTTATTACAATAACACAAGGTCATGGCATGCCTTACATCATGCATAGAGAAGTTCAAAGCAAATATCCAAATAAAGATGAAACATAAGCATAAAGATCAAACGAAGTGCAAGCTTGTGTTCCTCCCATGCAAATCCCACGGCACAACCTAAGTAGAACACATTCTCCCCCTTTGTCATCGAAATGCCAAAAAGGGAGAAGCGCGATGCTAACACGTCCCTAGGAGCATCAAGCTCCACCCGCGCCGTGGTGGGTCGAAGAGGAGGAGGCCTGGAAGCGATCACCATCTGGAGGAGCATCTTCATCACTCCAGAAACCATGCTTGGACACCCATTCCTCCTTTGGAGTGATTACTTCTTCAGAACCATCAGAGACTGGTTTTATTGCATATGACTCATCATTGCTTTGTGTCGATGTGCTGCCTTCTTGTGATACACATGAGCTTCATACAGACGGTCTTCCAAATCAAGTTTAACGCAAAAGGCCCTCTTGGCCTTAATCTGCAGCTTCTTAAACCATGAAGGTTCCTCAAGGGGAGGTGCACTCCCACTAGCTCTCTCAGCTTCAGCAGCAGCCTCAGGATCAATGGGCTTCGTTTTGGAGGAAGATGAGCCTTGATACGCAGTTCCTTCACTAGATGAGGCACAACGGGGCTGCAATCCTTCATGATATCTTCTCCATTCTTCTTGAGAGCCCACTTGCGGCGAATGAGCTTCATAATGAATGGGCCATAGATGGGGGCCCTTCTATCAATGATTGTGGACCACAAGTCATTCCACATCCAATCCATCACATCAAGCTTCTTGCCATTGCCTTGATTTTCATAGGAGAGCTTGAGTAGGTCAAACATGTAACCATGAATCTCATCCCAGTTTCCCACACGAGGAGCAATGGTTTCCTTATAGACACAGTGGAGAATCTCAAATGGACACACAAGATGAGCAGTTTTACCAATGGTGCCTCTTTCCATAGTGATTGGTCCTAGAACATCCTTGGAGCTGGATCGATCATTGTCATGGCATCTCCATCCACTAGCAACACTTTCACCCTTATCTTCATAGCCTAGAACCTCTCCAAACTCCGCCAATGTGGTAGAAAGCAAGGTGTCCTTGGTCATCCACCATAGAGTCCAGGCTTCATCATGGTCCAAGTAGACGGTGGCAAAGAACTGAATAATGTAGTACTCTATGTAGGGATGGTTCTCCTTCATGATGTCAATCAGTCCAAACTCTTCACACATTGCAAGTGTCTCATCAAAGTAGCCCTTGTGCTTCGAGTTTTTCATGTGAGAAAGATCAAGGGTGTGTTGGTCAACCACGGAGTACTTCTTATGGAGATAGATTTCCTTGTAGATTGCTTCTTGATCATTTGTGTAAAAGTGCGGATTCCGCACAAGAGGTGACCTCTCCTCAGCATAGGGATTCTCTTCTCTGAGCTTCTGATAGTCCTCATTCTTCCATAAGTGAAGTGCTTTGCGAGCTCTAGTGGAGGAACAGTGGTGGTACGAGCAGCAACCGGAGTTTTTCCTCTGCTTGAGTTCTAGCTGTGGTGCGAGCAGGCAAAACTTCCTCTTCTTCTTCTTCCTCAATATCATCATCCACAGACGTGGATTCTTACCACCACGGCGGCTACCTGTGAAACAGCATAGAGGTAGGGCAGGGAATAGATGAGTGCACAAGTTCACGGATTAAGGAACCAAAAACTAGCCAATAGGTGTAAAGAGAGGTTGAATCGAGCAAATTTGGAAAACCCGGTAGTACCGGGCTTAGCCCGGTAGTACCGGCTGAGCCGATTCAAGACTGAATGGCACAAAATTGAGAGATTCAACCATACATTACACATAGAGGCTAGCTAACAAGGCCTAGGTGATCATCCATCCAACTTTAACCGTTGCCAACGGAGCTACCAATGTTTCCTCTCCATACATCTAGGTTTCAAGATTTAGAAACAAAGAATGCAAAGAACAGGGAAATACCGAAGGCCATGGAGGAGATCGACGAGGGGATCGCTCACACGGAGCAGATCTGGCCGGAGATGGCGGAGACCGGCGGCCAAGGGCGGCGGCCGGAGCAGGGGACAGAGGAGGCGGCAGGGTGGGTGATGTGCGGGTGGGGAAGAATGGGGAATAACCCCTACCCCGCCCCACTGGATATTTTAATACCCGCGATTCCCGGTAGTACTGGGGCGGAACATCCGGTACTACCGGGCCTCCTAAGAAACCCCAGATTTCTCTTTTTGTGTAAGGATTTTGAACTTGTGCAAGATGGAATTTGTTTTGAGATAGAAGAAAGGCATAGGATTAGATCAACACACTAGAGATGGTACTTCATACTCAATTTGCAAGAAGCAAACACACAAAAACCAAATTGAGCATGTTTTCCATAGGAGCACTAGAAAACCAAAAGAAATCCAAATGAAACCAACTCTTCATAAGGAAGAGGGCGGTGGCCGAGGCCACCATGTATGAGTATGTGGTGTGACACCGCGAAGATATATCTTGGGTCCACGGCCACTACTCGTCATTTAAGCTCACAATTCATAGAACAAATATAGAGATGCAAATGAATTCTTACTATCGGCATAATGGGGGGAGGGATAGTCCAATGGATTAGGACCGCACTCCCCCTATGTCCATGCCTACACCTAAACCAAATAGATAGTCAAAAATAGGTGTGTATGCAAGATGGTCAAGTCAAGCTCCTAGAATCCACGATATTTAGCTCATGCCTCAAGAAGGTGAATCTTGCTTCATCAAGTGGCTTCGTGAAAATGTCGGCAAGTTGATCTTTGGTTGAGCAATATGATCCCGAATGAAATGATGACGAATCTCAATATGCTTCGTTCTTGA
The DNA here is from genome assembly GCA_947311845.1 of Poa pratensis. Classification (NCBI taxonomy): domain Eukaryota; kingdom Viridiplantae; phylum Streptophyta; class Magnoliopsida; order Poales; family Poaceae; genus Poa; species Poa pratensis. The sequence continues at coordinate 47,293,864 of CAMZMU010000079.1, read as the reverse complement.
GTGTTGCACCGGATTGTGGCCAATCTTGATAGCACTTTCATTGTCACATAAAAGAGGCACTTTGTCACAATTGACACCGTATTCCTTTAAAGTTTGCCTCATCCATAACAATTGAGTGCATGCACTTGCGGCCGCCACATACTCGGCTTCGGCGGAAGATAGAGATATACAATTTTGCTTCTTAGAAGACCAACTCACCAAGGCCCTACCAAGAAATTGGCATGCCCCGGAAGTTGATTTCCTATCATCCTTGCAACCGGCCCAATCCGAATCCGTGTACCCGGCAAGAGAGAAATTAGTGCCCTTTGGGTACCACAAACCAAACCTTGGGGTATCAACCAAATATCGAAGATTCTATTGACCGCCACCATGTGGCTTTCTTTAGGAGCGGCTTGATACCTTGCACACACCCCTACACTCAACACAATATCGGGTCTAGATGCACAAAGATAAAGCAAAGAACCAATCATAGAGCGATAAAGTTTTTGGCAAACATCGATACCGTCGGGGTTAAGTTCAAGATGGCATTTGGTGTCCATGGGAAACCGCTTGCCCTTAGCATTGTGCATTTGAACCTCTTGAGCATGTCTTGGGTATATTTGGTTTGAGAGATGAAAGTCCCTTCATTCAATTGCTTGATCTCAAAACCGAGAAAGAACTTCAACTCGCCCATCATAGACATCTCGAACCTATCGGTCATAAGCTTTGAAAATTCATCATTGAAAGCTTTGTTAGATGAGCCAAATATAATATCATCAACATAAAGTTGGCATATGAAAAGCTCCCCTTTGACCCTCTTAGTAAAGAGAGTGGGATCGATTTGCCCCAATTCAAATCCACGGTCTAGCAATAGCTCTCTTAGGTGCTCATACCAAGCACGAGGTGCTTGTTTGAGACCATAGAGCGCCTTATCAAGCTTGTAGACATGGTTAGGGAATTTAGGGTCCTCGAAACCCGGTGGTTGCTTAACATATACCAACTCCTTTAAAGGACCATTAAGAAAGCACTTTTCACATCCATTTGTTGCAATTTAAAGTTATGATGTGATGCATATGCAAGAAGGATACGGATGGACTCAAGGCGAGCCACGGGTGCATAAGTCTCTCCAAAATCAATGCCTTCAACTTGAGAGTACCCTTGTGCAACCAATCTTGCCTTGTTCCTCACAACCATTCCATGCTCATCTTGCTTGTTCTTGAAATCCACTTTGTGCCTATAACATTGCGGCAATCTTTTGGCTTCTCAACTAGATTCCACACTTTGTTGCGCTTGAAGTTATTGAGTTCATCATGCATAGCTTCTAACCAATCCGGATCTTCAAGAGCTTCAAACACTTTCTTTGGTTCCACCATGGAAATATGAGCTTGATGTTCACTAAAGTTTGCCAATTGCCTTCTTGTGGTAACACCCTTCTTGTGGTCACCAATGATGTTTCTAGATGGTGACCTTTAATTCAAAGTCTCTTTCAATTCTTGCTTTACGACGGGCTTCGATATCTCTATTGCATCTTGGAGGTATCACTTGATCATCTTGATCATTTGAGTCCCCGTCTTGACCGGAATGTTGACCTTGATCATCTTGAAGCACATCTTCAACAATGAAGGAGAGGGTTGATCTTGGTCATGACCTTGGCTAGCATCAACAATAGGAGAACTTGGTTCTTGCATAGCAACTTGGTCAACATGAGGAGGGTCTTGAACTTGTTCTTGGGTGGTGCATCATTTGCTTCCATGATAGGCGCCGTTTCAACTTGTGATGAAGAGGCCTCCACTTGAATGGAGCTTGGACTTGCTTGAGGAGACTCGTAATGAATCTCAACGGGCGATGGAAACCAATGCCCATTCTTCTTATAGCATCTTGAGGCTCTTCATTATCTACATCACAAACATGAAATTGCGCCACTTGGGAGCCGTCATTCTCATCGAACCTCACATCACAAGATTCTATGACTTTCCCAACGGTCTTGTCATAGACTCTATAGGTGTGAGATTCGGCACCGTACCCAACAAAAACACCCTCTAAAGCTTTAGATTCAAATTTAGACAAACGAACACTTTTGTTCTTATAGAAACACTTACAACCAAATACTCGGTAGTAGGAGACATTGGGCTTGTTGCCGGTGAGCATCTCATAAGATGTAAACTTCTTGCCAACACGAAAGAATAGCCGGTTAGATGAGTGACACGCCGTGGAGATAGCCTCGGCCCATAAGAATAGTGGAGACTTAAACTCCGCCAACATAGACCTTGCCATATCCATGAGAGTCCGGTTCTTCCTTTCGGCTACACCATTTTGTTGAGGGGTATATGCAGCGGAATATTGATGACGAATCCCCTCTTCACTAAGAAACTCATTTAAGGTGTAGTTCTTGAACTCGGAGCCATTATCACTCCTAATGACCAAAATAGGGACATTGTATTGGCGTTGAACAATATTGGAAAAGTCGATGACGGCTTGTTGGGTCTCATCCTTCGTCTTGAAGAAATAAACCCAAGTAAATCTTGAATAGTCATCAACAATCACCAAACAATATTTCTTCCCACCAAGACTAGGTTGAGGCACGGCACCAAAGAGATCAACATGAAGAAGTTCCAATATCCTCTTTGATGAAATGATGGTCTTGCTTGGATGGGGAGAATCATGCATCTTTCCTTCAACACAAGCCCTACAAAGACGATCTCTAGAAAAAGAAACATTGTCTTTTAGTCCAAGAATGTGGCCACCCTTGTGAAGACTTTGCAAAGTTCTCATGTTGACATGGGACAAGCGGCGATGCCACAACCATCCCACGTCGGCCTTTCCGAATAGGCATATTGCTTGAGTGTTGGTAGACCCCGAAAAGTCCACCACGAACAACTCATTTTCAACATACCCAACGAACATGACCTTTAGAGTCTTGCTCCTCAAGAGTACCACCATATCAATAGTAAAATGGACATCAAAATTCATCTTATTAAGTGCACGAACGGACATAAGATTGTAACCGAGGGACTCGACAAGCATGACATTTACAAGGGTGATATCCTTTGCAACTACCACCTTGCCGAGACCCGTTACCTCCGCTTTTGATTTATCACCATAGGAGACGGATGCTTGATTTATATTTGGTCCCAACTCCGTCATGATCTCTTTGCTTCCGGTCATATGACTAGTGCATCCACTATCAACCACCCATTTAGACCCACCGGAAGCATAGTCCTACAAGAAATCATTGCTTGGTTTTAGGTACCCATTTCTCAATGGGTCCTCTTTTGTTAGCAACAAGGGTCTTAGGAACCCAAATAGAGTAAGCAATGTAACCATCATAAGGACCAACATATTTTGCATAAACATCCCCATAGTAATCAACATAAAGAAAGTAGTTGGGATTGTTATGCCCCGCAAAGTCACTACGAGTGGTCTTGCCCCTAGTGGCATTACCATCCGCAATGGGAGTCTTGGCTTGTGCGGGCTTGGCATTGGTGTTGCTCTTCTTCTTCTTTGCCTTGGCCACATAACCGAGGCCCTCCTTCCCTTTGTGTGGCTTTTGCTCAAAAATTTGAGCAACCACCTTTTCATTACCTTTAGGAATAGAGGTCTTGGCACTAGTGGCCTTGGCAAGCTCAACCTTCAACCTAGCATTTTCCTCAATAACATTTGCATGATCACAAGAGGGAGTAGAGGTGCTAGGTGAGTTAGATTTGGAAAGTTGAGTTTGAAGTTGCTCATGAGACTTGACTAGAAGAGAGTGGGTACTTTCCAAGGCCTTATGAGCCTTGTTAAGTTTCTCCACATCCTCAAGGAGTCTAGCATTAGCAACCACAAACTCGGCTTTCTCCTTTTTAACCACTTTATATTTAGCAAAGACATGATCTCTATCCTTAATGATTTTAGCAATTATTTCATCATTTTTATCATCAAGAGACTCAATTCTTTCCTCAAGAGAGGTTCTATATTCACTCTCTTCTTCAAGAGAAGCATTCAAGGATTCTATGGAAGCATTCAAGGATGCTATGGTGAGAGAATCCTCTCTGTCAATTTTTCCCTTGTCATCAAGGATTTCTTCGGCCGCATCAAGTTGTCTCAAGAGATGTGGCGCCCCGACCCGACTGTTATACAATGATGCTATGTGTCACCGGTTAAGCGATACAACCGAAGATTACGGGTTTACCAATCCCCGGCCAAAACCTTTGGCATGCGTTGCTCTGAATGGATCATCGGCAACGCAACACCCTGATTGATGCCTTAACATAGGCACAACCCTCAATGTACAATAGAGAGATCAAGACTTGTGGAACAACTGGCACATCACAAACTCTACGACACAAAGCATATAGTTCAACTCTTATAATAGAGAAAGATAGCAAATGACAACCAGAGGTCACAGACCCAATATTACAACAAGCGGAAGCAAAATAAGTTGTTCTAAACAACAAGATCCAAATTATGGCCTAAGAGGCCTACAAATCAACATCACAGTGCCAGCTGTTCCGGGATGTCCCAAGTTGCCACCTGGGAACCCCAGACTACTCGTCAACGTCCATAAAGAACCCACCTTCGAGGTCGGTGAAGTCCTCCTCTGAAACAAAACAAACGACGTTGAGTTCGACGAACTCGCAAGATTATATATAGAGCTTTAGCTCGATGAAGCTTTCAAGGTTTTATGGCTGTTTTGCATAAAGCTGATTTTATTTCATAAAAACATAACTCAATGGCATCGACTATTCAGAGTATTTTTAAAAGAGGTAAGAAGTACTCTTTTCTTTCATCACCTTACTCATCATCAACCATTGTACCTGTTCATCAAAGGCACCTCCCCGAATCACCCTCGAGGAAGCTCACCTTGCAATCTTGAAGTGGTACCTCTAGTACCCAGTTTTTAATCATTCCGTTAAAGTTATTCTATGATCTTATCGTCCTTTCCCAAGTTGTCCTTAACCGTGGACACGGCTTTTCGAAAAGATTTACCCTGCAGGGGTGTACAATGTTTACCACGCGTACCGTCCGACCCATTACCTGCGCATTAGCTCTCTTCCTTGGAAAGCCGGCTGGGTGGGAGCGGTGTCGACTTCTCCCTCGTTGAGGACTTTCCAGGATCATCAGTGGCGACAGGGCAGCCAGTGCCTGCAACACCCGCCCCACGGCCACTTATTTTCCTAACACCACCATCCTCATCCCAGTTCATACCCCCATCATCACGCACGCGCGAATGGAAGCCCGAACTAGAGGACCCTGGCTAGCCCCGCTCGAGTTATTTAGTCTATGAGGGTTCCTGCAATTGCATAGGCCTCACGCATGGTTGCACGCTCAGTCTTGGTTCGGGAGGTAAAGAACTCGCACCTAGGCAGCGAGAGTGAGACAAAACACCACAACCACAGTGGCCTCTCATCCCCACCTTTTAGCATCTTATTACCTGTTACCACAATTCTCCACTATCAATCTCATCTCATCACCTGTTACCAACATGAACCATCCATCGCACAGCTAAGCATCTACTAAGCATGGCTAAGCATCAACATAGCATAGTTTAGTATCTCAGGCCAACAATACAAACTTATGGATGATAGGAGGGAAACAGGTATTGGCATCGGAAACTTAATGCAACTATAGGATACTCTAATCCAACAAAATTGACATTTAGAACCACATGCAATATTATAGTGGAGAAAATATTTGCGGAAACATAGGATAAGATATGCTCAGAGGAGGGGATTACGCTTGCCTTGATCAACGTGCGGGTAGTACGGCTCTTCGGGGTATTCTGGCGTAACCCCGGCTGCTTGATCTAACGAGAAACAAACATCGGGAGAGAACAATCAATCACCACACATATGCTTAACAAAGGCAATGCGCAAACATATGATGACATGACATTTTACATCCCCGGGAGGGGGATGATTCGACTACTCAGATTAAACGGAGTTCGGGTGCTTAGAGGGGCGCATCCCGAATATCCGTGAATTTAGGTCATGGATCATCTTACTTGTTGATTACGGTGGTCGAAACCCTAGGACATATCTTGTAGATGCTATGACATGATCAGGTGGGAGACGCAGGGTTGGGTGATTAAGCGAGAAAAAAGTGATACTACACATTGCCTCGAACAAATTGTTGAAGAGAAAGGGAGTCCTTCAGTTTAACTGGGAGGCAGAATTCCCTGCCAGCGGTACTACCGCTGGAACAGGTGGTGGTACCGCTAGGGTCTTCATCGTTCGAACCAGACAGTCAACGGTCGTCTTCTTTCTTCACGAAACCCACACTCCCAGTACCAGTTGGTACCGCTCGAGGTACCGGACAAGGCCTCTGAACGCTGGAAATAGCGGTACCAGTAGCGGCACCAGACCCAGCCTTTCCGCATCAGCGGTACCGGCTGGTACCGCTGGAGGTACCGTTGGTGGTACCGCTCACGCGCCCAAAACACAGTTTTCGGCGGTACCCTCGACGGTACCTGCACCGGTGCTACTTCAGCAGTGCGTTTGCCAGGAAGCAGCGGTACTACCGCTTATTCCAGCGGTACTACCGCTCCCTGGCAACCTTTAGTCAAAACAACGAGTATCGCCGCACCTACTCCGGAGCTACTAGCTACGGCTAGAGAGGAAAAATAGAGGAAAAGAAGAGGCTCGGAAGGTTGCTCTGCTCACCCTCGGCTCGTGAGCGTGCTCGGCGTGGTCAGGGATGGACTGGAACGACGGCAATCGACCGCGGCGGCGCACGACGTGCAGCGGCGAGGTAGTGGATGGTGACGGCGATTTCGACCGCCCCAGCTCGATTGGTGACCATGGAGGCTCGTGGGGAGCGGAGAGAGAGTTGGGGAACGGGGAGAGAACTCGAGGGAGGAAGCAGGTGAGGCCTCGGGGTCACGTTCTCATCGCAGGGGAAGGGGCAGAGGAGGGGCCCGGGCGTGGGCGTGCGGCAGGGCGCGGCATGGCCGTGGCGCCACTGTGGCGACAGGAGGAAGGAGAGAGATGACAGTTTCACGAAAAAAAAACCCTGGAACTTTCAAGTTCATCACAACCAGGTCCTTTTCCCTTTTAATTTATAAAACCTTTTAGAACCAGCAGCTTCAGTGATTTAATTTAGGCACCAAAACATTTTCAAAAATTATGAAATAATTTGGGTGGCCTTTTTATACCATGAGGAAGCTCCACAAAAATTGGCGCTCCAAATAAAATGTTTTGGACCACTTTTGTTTAGAGGGATTGGATAGGGCATTTTGCTAAATTCAGAAGTGTTGCTCCTTTAACAATTTGGAGCAAGTGCAAAATATTGTTTTGGAGCTCTTGGAACCTCCTTGACAAATAGGAGATGTCAAAGTATTTTGTTTTGCCACTTTGAATGCTTTCAATGCTTTGTAAAAATGTCTGAGCAGGTTTGGCAATCTAGTTTTCCAATGTTGCCCAAAACAAATAGTGTGTTGTTTAGCAATTAAGATTGATGCAATGATGCATGCATGCCATGATGCAAAATGAGGATACAAAAGTGAAAATTTGGTACACAAATTTAGGTTCACAGGTTGGGCTGTTACAATTCTACCCTCCTTACAGGAATCTCGTCCCGAGATTCTAAGATTGCGAAAAGAAGTCGGGATACTCCTCACGAAGACTAGACTCTCGTTCCCAAGTTGCTTCTTCCTCGGAATGGTGAGACCACTGAACTTGAGGAACTTGGTAGTCTTGTTACGGGTCTTCCTTTCGGCTTCATCCAGGACACGGATAGGATGCTCGCGATAAGTGAGATCTTCCTGGAGATCTAGCTCTTCATGATTGACTCCATGGATAGGATCCTTAAAACACCGGCGAAGTTGGGAGACATGAAACACATCATGTACATTTGGGAATTTGACCGGTAACTCCAATTGATAAGAAAGATCTCCTCGCTTGGCCAGAACGGTGAAAGGGCCAACATAGCGAGGTGCCAATTTCCCTTTGATTCCGAAGCGGCGAACGCCACGAAGGGGAGAGACGCGGAGATAAGCTTTATCACCAATTTCATAGTGAATTTCCTGATGGTGCTTATCATAGTAGCTCTTCTGCCTAGACTGAGCAATCTTCAGATTCTCTCTTATGATTCGAACCTTCTCCTCAGCTTCATTGATCACATCCGGACCAAAGAGTGCTCTCTCTCCGGTCTCGGACCAATTTAGAGGAGTGCGGCATTTTCTTCCATATAGAGCCTCGAAGGGAGCCATGCCCAGACTAGCTTGATAGCTATTGTTGTAGGAGAACTCCGCGAAAGGGAGATACTTTTCCCAACCCTTGCCAAAAGAGATACACATGCCCGAAGCATGTCTTCCAACACTTGGTTCACTCTTTCGGTCTGACCATCAGTTTGAGGATGGTAGGCGGTACTGAAGTTGAGACGGGACCCCATAGCAGTTTGGAAACTCTGCCAAAACTTGGAGACAAAGATACTTCCACGGTCCGATATGATCCTCAGAGGGACCCCATGCAATGGAACAATACGAGCCAAATATAAGTCAGCAAGTTGACTTGCCCGTATATCATCACGGACTGGTAGGAAGTGAGCAACCTTGGAAAGACGATCAATGATTACCCAGATTGCATTGTTGCCCTTTTGAGATCGGGGAAACCCGGTGATGAAGTCCATACCAATTTCATCCCATTTCCACTCGGGACTGCAATAGGGCGAAGAGTGCCGGAGGCCTTTGATGTTCAGCCTTTACCCGTCGACAGGTGTCGCATTCAGCAACATACTTGGCAATTTCTCGTTTCATCCGAGTCCACCAGAATTGTGGTCGAAGGTCTTGGTACATTTGGTACTACCGGGATGAATAGAGAGAGGAGATTCATGAGCTTCTTGGAGGATCTCCCTCAATTTTCGTTTCTTTGGCACTACCAAGCGGTCACCAAAATAAACAACTCCGGATTCATTGACAGAAAAACATTTGGCCTTCCCGCTAGCAATGTTCTCCTTGATTTTTAGAATACCCTTGTCACGGTTTGAGCTTCCTTAATCTGGTCTACAAGAGTAGATTTGATCTCCAGATTTGCAAGGTAGCCGGAGGGAACCATTTCTAAGTTCAAACGAGAGAACTCTTCATGGAGGGCAGGTTGGGCCTTTTCAATCATCAGATTGTTGCAATAGGACTTCCGACTTAGCGCGTCAGCCACGACGTTTGCTTTGCCGGGTTGATAGTTCAGACTCACATCATAGTCCTTGATTAACTCCAACCAACGCCTTTGCCTGAGATTTAAATCCGGCTGGGTGAAGAGGTACTTCAGACTCTTGTGATCCGAGAAGATCTCGCAACGGTTACCAAACAGGTATGGTCTCCATTGCTTCAAAGCATAGACCACCGCGGCAAGTTCTAGATCATGAGTTGGGTAGTTGAGCTCATGCGGCTTAAGTTGGCGAGAAGCATATGCCACCACATGGCCATCTTGCATTAGCACACAGCCCAAGCCTTGTAGAGAGGCGTCACAGAAGACGACGAAATCCTTGCTTGTGTCCGGCAGGACAAGCACAGGAGCGGACGTGAGTTTGGCTTTCAGTGTTTTGAAGCTCTCTTCAGCTTCGGCCGACCATACGAACTTTTTATCCTTCTTGAGAAGGTCAGTCAGGGCCTTGGCTATCTTGGAGAAACCTTCGATGAATCGGCGGTATAACCTGCCAATCCGAGAAAGCTACGGATGTCCTTGACTGACATTGGAGTTTTCCAATCCAGAATGGACTGAATCTTGTCGGGAATGACAGCCACACCATTAGCGGATATCACATGACCAAGGAAGACAGATTATCCAACCAAAACTCACACTTGGAGAACTTGGCATAGAGGCGGTGTTCTCGAAGTCGTGTCAGAACCAAACGAAGATGTTCCTCATGCTCTTCATTGGTTTTGGAATAGATGAGGATGTCATCAATGTAAATGACGACAAACTTGTCAAGATAATCCATGAAGATGGAGTTCATGAGCCTCATGAAAGTAGCTGGAGCATTGTGAGACCAAAGGACATGACGGTATACTCATATGAGCCATACGAGTAACAAATGCCGTCTTTGGAATATCCTCCTTTCTGATTTTTATCTGATGGTATCCTGACCTCAGATCCATCTTGGAGAATACCGTTGCACCAGCTAACTGATCCAACAGATCATTGATGCGAGGAATAGGATACTTGTTCTTGATTGTCACCGCATTCAACGGTCGATAGTCAGAGACTAGACGAGGCACGGTAGAATCCCTCTTCTTGACAAAGAGTACCGGACAACCCCAAGGTGAACTGCTAGGCTGGATGAAATCCTTTGCTAACAGCTGATCAATTTGCTCTTTCAACAGAGCCAACTCTTCCACCGGCATACGGTAGGGCTTCTTGGAAATTGGAGCGGTACCGGGAAGTAGATCTATGACAAACTCCACACTTCGGTCAGGAGGCATGCCAGGCAATTCTTCCGGGAACACATCCGGGAAGTCACACACCACGTGTATGTCCTGGATTTCAGGAGGATTCGCCTTCCATGAAGCAAAGGAGAATCTCAGGTGAGTTGGGTATGATGGACGGAGGTCTTGACAATGCAGACCAATACTTCACACTGTCACCGAGGAATTGGTCACGGTGACGGTCTTGGCAGCACAGTCGAGATTAGCCTGGTATTTGGCTAGCCAGTTCATGCCCATATGACATCAATGCCACTTGACCTCAGAGCTACCAAGCGAAAGGAAAAGAGTAGTAACCGATAGTAATCTGAACTTCAGGAGTAACCCCATCGGTTTGCCATTTGGAGCCAGGAGTGGCGATCACCAAGGGACAGCTCAATTTCTCAAACGGTATTTTGTGGTCTTTTGCAAAAGCTATGGATATGAATGAATGCGATGCTCCAGAATCAAACAAAACTGTAGCACGATTGTTGTTGATTCGTAACTCACCCATGAGAACGCCGGGGTCCTCTTCAGCTTCTTCAGCAGAGATGTGGTTCAGGCGACCACGCACAATAGGTCCAGCCTTGCCAGCTGGAGTGGCAGGGGCTCGTGCAGGAGTTATCGCGAGAGGTGCCTTCTGGGGGCACTCCCTGGAGTAGTGGCCAGCCTGGCCACAGGGTAGCAAGTGAGTCCAGGTGGAGCAGGTAGCATAGGACGGTACCCACTCCCGCCTACCCCAAGTGTCGAAGTAGTGGGGCGCGGAGGGGTGGCCTGTATCCCGGCTCTCGGCATGAATGGAGCACGAGGTACAGCGCTGTAGGGACAAACACCCTGCGCTTCTTGCTCTCAGAACCCGAGGAACTCTGGTGGTCCCCGTGTGCGGGCCTCTTGGAAGCCTCAAGTTCCTTTCTTCCTTGCTCGAGAGTAAAAGCCTGGTTGAACAGCTCCTGGTAGGTCTGGAACCTGAAGGGCAATAGCTCATAGCGGAGCTGCGGAAAGACCCTTGCGGAACAGCTCTTGCTTGTCAGCATCATTGGTCACGTCCCTTGGGGCGTAACGAGAGAGATGGTTGAACTCTCGACCATAAGTGCGGAGGTCCATCCGTCCCTGTTGCAAATCCAGGAACTCCCTCCTCTTCAAGTCCATGATCGGCTGGGAATGTACTCCGCACGGAAGGCAGTGCGGAAATCAGCCCAGTGAAGACATGGTTGGCTGGAAACAAGCCACATGGCTTTCCCACCAACAGCCAGCAGCACCAACCAAGAGATAGGTGGCAAAGTTGACTTGCTCAGCCACTGGGACATGCAGCGCGGAGAACTTGCGCTCCAGAGCACGAAGCCAATCATCAGCTTCCAGTGGCTCCTTAGCATCAGCAAAGTGGGTGGCTGGGACGCAGGAACTCAGTGAGAGTGTTGCACTCGTTCCTCCGTGCATTCTGCTGCACCAACTGCTCAAGCAAGCGCTCATTGCGCCCACGGTTCTCCTCAATGGCCATCAAGACCTCAGCCATCGAGGGTGGTGGCGGCAGATCATCCTCATCATTTGTGGTTACCGCGGCCTCCACGGCCTCCTCGAGCCATTCTGGAGATTTGACAATGACACGTTAGTATCTTTCTCCGAATGGTCGAACAATAGCATTAGCGTCTACACAAGTACACAGACTAGGGACGATAATACATTGTACAACTGACAAGGAATCAACAAGATAGAACTTGGGTCAAAGATCAGCATCATGTGCTACTAGTGAGAGTTAAGAAATCACAACTTAACACACTCTAGTTGGCACAATCCGGGACCTTATGTTCAAGTCCTTGGGTTAAAACCCAAAGAAAGGATCAAATGATTGATTAGGTAGAAACATCTGAGTTGATTTGGGATTGCAACGCAGCGGGAGCAACGGACACATAACACTAAAGGTCGAACCCACCCCGTTTCTAATCATTTTGAAGTAACAGTGAGAAGTAAAACCTTTAACTCAAATCGAGGTAAGATTGCTCCGAGATTAGAGGGTAACCAGATAAGGAGTAAAAAGAATCCTAAGATGGTTTTCACAACTCATTTTTAGGTTAAAAATATTTTCACAAACACTAGACTCAACATCGACCAGTAGAAGGGTTTCCTACAGGCAGTACTGCTCTGATACCAACTTGTGGCGCCCCGACCCGACTGTTATACAGTGATGCTGTGTGTCACCGGTTAAGCGATACAACCGGAGGTTACGGGTTTACCAATCCCCGGCCAAAACCTTTGGCAGGCGTTGCTCGGAATGGATCATCGGCAACGCAACACCCCGATTGATGCCTTAACACAGGCACAACCCTCAATGTATAATAGAGAGATCAAGACTTGTGGAACAACTGGCACATCACAGACTCTACGACACAAATCATATAGTTCAACTCTTATAATAGAGAAAGATAGCAAATGACAACCAGAGGTCACAGACCCAACATTACAACAAGCGGAAGCAAATTAGTTGTTCTAAACAACAAGATCCAAATTATGGCCTAAGAGGCCTACAATAAACATCACAGCGCCAGCTGTTCCGGGATGTCCCAAGCTGCCACCTGGGAACCCCAGACTACTCGTCGACGTCCACAAAGAACCCACCTTCGAGGTCGGTGAAGTCCTCCTCTGAAACAAAACAAACGACGTTGAGTTCGACGAACTCGCAAGATTATATATAGAGCTTTAGCTCGATGAGGCTTTCAAGTTTTATGGTGTTTTGCATAAAGCTGATTTTATTTATGAAAACATAACTCAATGGCATCGACTATTCAGAGTATTTTAAAAGAGGTAAGAAGTACTCTTTTCTTTCATCACCTTACTCATCATCAACCATGTACCTGTTCATCAAAGGCACCTCCCCGAATCACCCTCGAGGAAGCTCACCTTGCAATCTTGAGTGGTACCTCTAGTACCCAGTTTTTAATCATTCCGTTAAAGTTATTCTATGATCTTATCGTCCTTTCCCAAGTTGTCCTTAACCGTGGACACGGCTTTTCGAAAAGATTTACCCTGCAGGGGTGTACAATGTTTGCCACGCGTACCGTCCGGCCCATTACCTGCGCATTAGCTCTCTTCCTTGGAAAGCCGGCTGGGTGGGAGCGGTGTCGACTTCTCCCTCGTTAAGGACTTTCCAGGATCATCAGTGGCGACAGGGCAGCCAGTGCCTGCAACACCGCCCCACGGCCACTTATTTTCCTAACACCACCATCCTCATCCCAGTTCATACCCCATCATCACGCACGCGAATGGAAGCCCAAACTAGAGGACCCTGGCTAGCCCCGCTCGAGTTATTTAGTCTATGAGGGTTCCTGCAATTGCATAGGCCTCACGCATGGTTGCACGCTCAGTCTTGGTTCGGAGGTAAAGAACTCGCACCTAGGCGGCGAGAGTGAGACAAAACACCACAACCACAGTGGCCTCTCATCCCCACCTTTTAGCATCTTATTACCTGTTACCACAATTCTCCACTATCATCTCATCTCATCACCTGTTTCCAACATGAACCATCCATCGCACAGCTAAGCATCTACTAAGCATGGCTAAGCATCAACATAGCATAGTTTAGTATCTTAGGCCAACAATACAAACTATGGATAATAGGAGGGAAACAGGTATTGGCATCGGAAACTTAATGCAACTATAGGATACTCTAATCCAACAAAATTGACATTTAGAACCGCATGCAATATTATAGTGGAGAAAATATTTGCGGAAACATAGGATAAGATATGCTCAGAGGGGGGATTACGCTTGCCTTGATCAACGTGCGGGTAGTACGGCTCTTCGGGGTATTGTGGCGTAACCCCTGCTGCTTGATCTAACGAGAAACAAACATCGGGAGAGAACAATCAATCACCACACATATGCTTAACAAAGGCAATGCGCAAACATATGATGACATGACATTTTACATCCCCGGGAGGGGGATGATTCGACTACTCAGATTAAACGGAGTTCGGGTGCTTAGAGGAGCGCATCCCGAATATCCGTGAATTTAGGTCATGGATCATCTTACTTGTTGATTACGGTGGTCGAAACCCTAGGACATATCTTGTAGATGCTATGACATGATCATGTGGGAGATGCAGGGTTGGGTGATTAAGCGAGAAAAAGTGATACTACACATTGCCTCGAACAAATTGTTGATGAGAAAGGGAGTCCTTCAGTTTAACTGGGAGGCAGAATTCCCTGCCAGCGGTACTACCGCTGGAACAGGCGGTGGTACCGCTAGGGTCTTCATCGTTCGAACCAGACAGTCAACGGTCGTCTTCTTTCTTCACGAAACCCACGCTCCCGGTACCAGTTGGTACCGCTCGAGGTACCGCTCGAGGTACCGGACAAGGCCTCTGAACGCTGGAAATAGCGGTACCAATAGCGGCACCAGACCCAGCCTTTCCACATCAGCGGTACCGGCTGGTACCGCTGGAGGTATCGTTGGTGGTACCGCTCACGCACCCAGAACACAGTTTTCGGCGGTACCCTCGACGGTACCTGCACCGGTGCTGCTTCAGCAGTGCGTTTTCCAGGGAGCAGCGGTACTACCGCTTCTTCCAGCGGTACTACCGCTCCCTGGCAACATTTACTCAAAACAACGAGTATCGCCGCACCTACTCCGGAGCTACTAGCTACGGCTAGAGAGGAAAAATAGAGGAAAAGAAGAGGCTCGGAAGGTTGCTCTGCTCACCCTCGGCTCGTGAGCGTGCTCGGCGTGGTCAGGGATGGACTGGAACGACGGCAATCGACCGCGGCGGCGCTCGACGTGCAGCGGCGAGGTAGTGGATGGTGACGGCGATTTCGGCCGCCCCAGCTCGATTCCTGTGGCGTGGAGGAAGAGCACGACACGGCGGAGCTTTCTGCGGCCTCGCTTTGGCTCGGGAGCTACTCAGGTGACGGTGATGCGGCGGCGGAGCACGGTGACCATGGAGGCTCGTGGGGAGCGGAGAGAGAGTTGGGGAACGGGGAGAGAACTCGAGGGAGGGAGCAGTGAGGCCTCGGGGTCACGTTCTCCTCGCAGGGGAAGGGGCAGAGGAGGGGGCCCGGGCGCGGGCGTGCGGCAGGGCGCGGCATGGTCGTGGCGCCACTGTGGCCACAGGAGGAAGGAGAGAGATGACAGTCACGTAAAAAAACCCTGGAACTTTCAAGTTCATCACAACCAGGTCCTTTCCCTTTTAATTTATAAAACCTTTTAGAACCAACAGATTCAGTGATTTAATTTAGGCACCAAAACATTTTCAAAAATTATGAAATAATTTGGGTGGCCTTTTTATACCATGAGGAAGCTCCACAAAAATTGGCGCCTCCAAATAAAATGTTTGGACCACTTTTGTTTAGAGGGATTGGATAGGGCATTTTGCTAAATTCAGAAGTGTTGCTCCTTTAACAATTTGGAGCAAGTGCAAAATATTGTTTTGGAGCTCTTGGAACCTCCTTGACAAATAGGAGATGTCAAAGTATTTTGTTTTTCCACTTTGAATGCTTTCAATGCTTTGTAAAAATGTCTGAGCAGGTTTGGCAATCTAGTTTTCTAATGTTGCCCAAAACAAATAGTGTGTTGTTTAGCAATTAAGATTGATGCAATGATGCATGCATGCCATGATGCAAAATGAGGATACAAAAGTGAAAATTTGGTACACAAATTTAGGTTCACAGGTTGGGCTGTTACAAGAGAGACTCAACATAAGCCTTAGCATCACCTTGCAAGTTAGCCATAATCGTATCGGAAGCAACAAGTTCTTTCTTAATCACAAGACTAGTTTTATCATCTATTTCATGCATAGTCTTGGGAGTAGAAGATGATACCTCGGTAACGGAAGCCATGAGGCAACGAGCGGTGTTGACGGAGAGGTTCTCATTGGGGGATTCGAAGAGAGAAGGAGGTGGAGTTGATACAATGGCCAAAGCGGCCACCTCACGAGTGGGTTCTTCTTCTTCTTCGGAATCCTCGGAAGGATACTCTTCTTGAGTCAACAACACAATTCTTGGTGCTTTCTTGAAGAATGGCTTCCTCTTGACAAAAGGCTTCTTTTGTATCATGTTTGATTCGCCCTTGAGGACAAGCCTTCCACCATTTTGCTCTCTATTCTCATAAGGACAATCCTTGATGAAGTGATGCTTGTTATGACAATTGTAGCAAGTCTTTATCCTATTAGTAAACTCCTTCTTCCCACTTGGATTGTTTGTTCGATCAAGTTGAGCCTTTGCCTTGGCCGGGTCATTCCAAAATGTCCTTGTTGCAAGAGCTATGTGACCATGGAGGGCCGGTTCAAGTTCATCGGGAGGGAGGTTGTTCGGGCATGCTTCAACTCCATCATGTTCATCAAGGCACACAACCTTGGCCTTCAAAGCAAGAGAGGGACCTTGCTTCATTCACATGGCCCTAGCACGGTTGTTTAGAGCATTCTTGGTGGCAACCTTGGAGGCTTGCACCTCTTGCATAACTTCATTGGATGTCATCTCAAGGTAGTTGAATTTTCCTTGTATGGCCTTCAATTCAACGGGCTCGAAGGGCATGAGAGCATTCACATACTTCCTCTTGATCCAAGCATCATCCACATAGGTTGCCCCAACATTATGAAAGGCTTTGGCAAGAATGTTGAGTCTTCCATACATCTCCTCATGGGTTTCATTATCAAGCATGTAGAAACCTTCGGCCTCATTGCTCAAGCCATCATATCTATTCCTCTTCATGCTTTTATTTCCAATGAATGCCACCTCAAGGCACTTCCAAGCTTCTTTGGCGGTGGAGACGTTTTGAATGTGATGAAGACCACTTTCTCCAATGGCAAGTTCAATCATGTGGAGAGCGGAAGCATTGAGTTGTTTTCTCAGAAACCTCTCTTCTTGTCAAGTTGTTAGGATTCACGGCCTTGTATCGCTCTTAAATGATCCTCCAAAGCTTGATAGAGGAACTGTTGATATGAGATTTTATTAAGTGTTGCCAAGTAGTAAAAGCCGATGCATTAAGTTTAGGGGGTGGACCCAAAGGGTTTATGCGAGTATGATGGATAGATGGGTTGGGAGAGTACGCAAAGGGAACCCCATGGTACTCCGGCTTCCCACCTTCGGAGTGGTGGTAGAGGTGGAAGATTTCTTAGGTTCGGTTTGTTTATCTTCAACCCCTTGCTTTTCCCCTTTTCCCTCCTCGGTTTCACCGTCATTGGAGGTAGCGGAGTCATCTAGTGAGGTGGTCTCCTTAGGAACCTTGCCACTTGCGAGTTGCTTGATCAAGTCACGCATCTCAGCAAATTTGGTATCCATGGACGATATCAAAGATGTCTCCATCGATTTGAGATCGGCCATGGATGTCGTAGTGGCTTGGTCCTCCGGGGGATCACCCTCACTTCGTGTCATACTTCTCTTAGGCGGTTAAGCCCAACAAGAGAGCCGAGGCTCTGATACCAATTGAAAGGATCGTATGACACCTAGAGGGGGGGGGGTGAATAGGTGCTACTTCAATTTTAGTACTTTTTCAAATTAGTCTTGACACAAAAGGTAAATTCTCTAGATATGCAACTAAGGTGAATTTACCTATATGACAAGCGAGCAACTAAACAAGATACACGAAGTAAAGACTATAAACAAGGATAGAAGTAACCGAAAGTGACAGCACGCGGAGACACGGATGTAATCCCGAGTTCCTCCTTTTTAGGGGAGTACGTCTCGTTGGAGAGGTGTGAGCTACCACAAAGGTCAAAACTCAACCGCCACAAAGGCGGGTGCACCTTCTTCTCCGATGAACCGCACCACAAAGGTTTGGTTCACCTTCCACTATCGGAATCCTTTAAGGCGGAATCCGGAGCCCTTACAACAACGATCCGGGGCACAACCCACAAGAAGATTGGGGGCTCCCGAACAGCTACAAATCTGTCACAAAGACAATCAAGTGAGTACAATAAGAGGCTAGGTTTTCCCAATGGAAATCCTAGCAAAGGGTCCCTCAAGTGAATGAGGGGAAAATGAAGAACGGCTTGGTGAAGATGTAGATCCGGGACTTCTCCTTCAATCCTCCAAGTATCAACGAGTTTGGGTGGAGGGATTGGGAGATCTATCAAATCTTGAGCTTGCAATCAATGGTGTTCTTCAAGTGTTCAAGCTAGGGAGCCGGAGGTAGTGGAGGGAAATAAATACCCCTCTCAGAAATCTGGCCGTTGAAGCTGTAAACAGCCCGCAGCGGTAGTACCGGGCCTCACCCGGTAGTACCGACTGACAGGGAAAAGACAGCCACTCGAAGGACTGGTCAACGCCTCCCCAGCGCGCATCGGTAGTACCGGACCGCCTGGTCCGGTAGTGCTCCCCACCCGGTAGTACCGCGCTACTACCGGGGCTACTACCGGATAAAATACGAGTGAGTCCAGAGAGCATTTGGAGATCCGGTACTGGGCCCGGTAGTTTCCGCACGGCAGAACACCCGGTAGTACCGGGGTGAACCCGGTAGTACCAGCTGACGCAATGAAGACTGTATTTCTTCCTTTTCTAGAGACAAAACCTGTGCAATATCAATCTTATATTTACTAATTGGAGGCACCGTATGAGGCTCCACGTTAACCGTGGAGGTTAGATGATTTCGTCCATCCGATTTGACTAATCATGCTTTGACAGCCGTTTGATTACGTCGACTCAGACATGTGTTCCACCCGCGCGTGAGATAGACTTCAATGATAATCACGTCCAATGTAGTGGGTTCGATTCCCAGCAAAATCTTTTATTTGGCTGTCTGAGGCACCGTACGAGGCTCCACGTTAACCGTGGAGGTTAGATGATTTCGTCCATCCGATTTGACTAATCATGCTTTGACAGCCGTTTGATTACGTCGACTCAGACATGTGTTCCACCCGCGCGTGAGATAGACTTCAATGATAATCACGTCCAAGGTAGTGGGTTCGATTCCCAGCAAAATCTTTTATTTGGCTGTCTAAAAAAATGTATGTCCGCCTGGTTGGATGTGAATCACGGATCAAGCTCACAAATCCATATAGCTCTGCCGAAGTTCGAGACCTCGCCGACTCAGTCTCTTCCTCGGATCGCTCCGTGCGCCGCCTCCAATATGCATTCAATCGTACATCAGCTCTATGTCGACGTCTCCGCCGCCTCGCCATACATCTGGAACCAACCTAAAGGCTATGGTGGGCGGAAACAACAATGAGGCAAGCGACGGACCAGCAACTAGGTCCAGGGCGGCAGCTGTTCAACGTTTTTGAAGAAGAGGCCATGATAGTTGAGGACGTCGTCTGTGGCAAGCTCGCGCCAACCGTATGCAGATGATCTTGATTCTTGAAGAGGAGGCCGTGAGAGTTGAGGGGACAGGTAATAACATGAGCGGTGGCTGCAGCGTGGACGTAGTCTGTGGTTAGCTCGAAGGGAGCCAAATCTGCAGCCTCAGGCTTTTGGCTGCGTGCACAATGGATATGCCATTACGAGTTGAGAGCTGCAGATTGAACTTGAAGAGGAGGCTCCGATCTAATACAGGTCGATCGTGTTGTGTAAGCTCTAATTCTCCTCAGCTTACAATTGTTATCATGTTGCGTGACGTTTCAGAAGCTAGAGTGATGTTACCGCCCCGGCTCCCAGGACGTGCTGTTTGACACCGATCTCTAGAACAAATTAACATGGCGGAATTATCAGCTGTTTCTCTACGTTACGAGCCGCACGCATACTTCAACCCTGTCTTAGTTTTTAAATCCATATGTCAGCGACATATGCTAGGAATTGAGACTCCAAGCACTGGTGGCATCAATGAAATTTTACGATCCTGGATCAAGTACGAGGATGCGGGCCAAGTACTGGCAACAAGGCTAGCGCTGTACAAGAACATGCAAGTCACTGACATGGAAACAGACAGATACGTCTAACTGGGTACATGCGCATTGACGTCCAGTACATGGATCCCCACCGTCTCCGTCAGGTGTTTCTAAACATTACCACTTATGTTAGCTTCTATACATTACATCTCACAATTTTTCTATTTATAATCACGTCTGAAATATACTTTTTCCTGGCCTTGCACATCGAATCCATATGCATATGAATATGCATGTATTTAATTGAATCGTCTGTCTATTTAAGATGTTGTATAAAGGGAACTGTCTTCAGCATTACTTTTTTCTGAACTGAAAAGAACTAGAAATTTCAAATTATGTGAAACTAACCTGTAGGCATTGACGATTTTTGAACATTGAGCAAGGCATTCACACTGATCTTGGTGGCCATGATGTGAAATATTTGATTAATGACTAGGAACTATAAACTTATTATATCATTCATATAAAGTGATTAGTGTTCTAATTTACATTTTCCATTTTAATGGCTCCATTAAGGATTCAAGGTAGGATAGTCCTCGATACAATAATTATATTCTCTCTACTTCAAAACCTAAGATTTAGACTAAGAGCGAGAAGTGACATGTTGTATGAGATGTAGTAGCATAGCGTGAATATAAATAATTTAGCATAGAGGAAATTGAAACAATATACTTATTTGTGCCCCACAAATTACTATGCATACTATTAAGTGGTCTGATATGAAAATATATCTTCATCGATACTCTAATGTATTCAACTTTGTGAAAAATAGTTCTCACAAAAGAATTCCCCAGATTAATGCACAAATATTCGTCTGCTCTATAACTAGCCGTGCCGATGCACGGGTTATGACTATATTAGAGCCTCTTTTGGTCATCCAAAATTATGGCTTTAGATGGGTTTTATGTGTGGTTTATTAGTAAATGCTATAAAAAACTATGTTGTTTCAGAAATCACTTGACTCTCCACTTCCATATGAATGGATTTGATCCTTTCTCTACAGGCTATATATGTATGAGTATCCATCATGTCTGACACAAAATGAATCGATTTCCACAGGTAGTCGAATCCAATGTGCAGACAGATAGAGTGAAATCATGCAATTTAATTTAGTGATATGTGAATGTATGGAAATCTTCTACCCATGATCAAATTCTCAGGTGATTCCTGAAACTTCTTATCAATTGCAGCAATATTTAATTTCACTTTGTCCGTAGCAAGTTTCTTAGCCAGTTGCTTTTGCTCAATTGTTTTCCACGTGTATAGGATAATTTTAACCGCATATGACAACAAAGTAGGCGATCTGTATCAAATAGATCCATTTATACCACTAGATTCAGTTCCTTTCATAGATATCATGCACACATATCACATTGCGGCTGACTCTGTACATGTTTTTACAATATTTGATTGCTTAATTATTTCACTAATTATTTCTCAATTCTGCTCATTATACTTGACCAACGGACTTTTTAAGAAAATCTAAAATTTAAAACCGAGCTTCGAAAATTGTGTCACAATTCTTCTTGATTTTTTCCTGAACATGATTTGTATTACATGCTTGGAATTATCTGTAACAAGAGCTTAACATAACATGATTCTGTATTTTATCGGAATGACATTTTGTAGTGGAAGAAATTCATCCCAGATCTCAATATAATTTGCGTTACAAAAAGTTCCGATGGTACATTTAGGGTGTGAGATAATTTATGTTTCCTATACAAGATGTCTGATTCTATGCTTCGTATATATGGACGTCCAAAGAACTAGACGCACTCAAAGCAGCAAATCATTTAAAAAGATTAGAGTAGTTCTATGTATCTGTTTTCAAATGCACGTAATATATATTTAGAACAGGTCAATTAGTGCTATGATATACATCTTGCTGATATCATCCCGGTACATAACTGATTGTAAGGAGCTAATCAAACCTTTTTCCCCTCCACGAGTAGTAAGGGAAAAGTAGTTATGCGTACGAATTATAGACTTCATAATTTTTATAATGATTTTAACAACCTTTCATAATATATTTGTTTATAGTACTTGCTAGCCCGTGTTGTCGCATGGGTTGACGACTAGTTGATACAATCCTGCACACTTTTAGCACACACATTAGACATTTAAGTGTGTTGTCAACAAACATCAAAACACTTTGGGGAAGGATATGCCCTTTCACCATGTGTGAGTAGTCCGCTGTAGGCACATGAGGTGGATGGGGATTGGATGAGATTGATCATGTAATGGTACCCGTTGTTCTAGATCCTAGGGGTTTATCTTGAAGATACTTTTGTATTGTGTTGATGCACTTATGCTATGTTTAATGCTTGCTACTAGGGCCCGAGTGGCATGATTTCAGTACTGAACTTATTTTGCCCCATCATATATTTGAGTTTGGTATCTATCTGCAAAGTGTATTACCTGCTATTATGTTGAACCTGCGAACCCTAAAAGTGACAGGTAGGGAAAACAAGGGGGAGATGTATTAGTTTGAGGATTCTATGTGTTCATGAAGTGTTAATGCGTTGTTCCGGGCTATTCGAAAGGGTAGACCTTAATTACCTGTAGTTCCAAGTTGGCCCCGGTGAAATGGGCAGGTAGGACAATAGATGTTGTGCAAATTCTCTTGGTTAGTACGCACAACTATTTATGGAACACATACCTACATATATCGGAGTTAGAGATAAGTCCCATTGCTGTTATATCTTATTATATGATCAATCTTATTCATGCAACACCCCGCTGTCACCTCGTGCCTACGTTTTAAATCCCTGAGTTACACTTTCACTTTTCCGGTGAAAACTGGGAAACCCTTGTTACTACTGCTGTTTTATTTTGCTTGCTTGAATCACCTTACTGCCATCACTATTACTGCTGCAAGTTTATTGATATACAGGTGTGGTTGAGAGTGACGCCTCAATTGCCAAAGTCTTATTGGTATTCTTGTGTTCCCATCGAGTCGAACTATAAATTTGGGTAATACTTCCCAACGAAGATTTCAGCGATCCCCTATACTTGTGGGCATCAAGACATTTTCTGGCGCCGTTGCCGGGGAACCTAGCTTTATTGGTAAGACCACTTGTTATCATTTATTTGCTGCACTTGCTTTTTCCTAACCATGGGAAAGGAAAAGATTACTCCGAAGGAACTGAGGCCTTCAACTACTCGTAGAGGTACGGACTTGCTAAGTAGGCCAAACTTTTCACCTAATGCGTTTCTGCTGTTGTTCCTAAGAAAAAAGGAAAAGTTTTATCTAGTTCACCATTGTCTAAGATGTCTACTAGTACTGAAAATGATTTAATATGTGGTAGCATAGACAAAGAAGTGACACCTGAAACATCTGAGACAACTGAAACACCTGAATTTCCTGAATCATCTATTATTGAAAATGTGGAGTCTGATTTGGAAGATAATGAGTCTTGTGATGATGAATATGAAACTTCTTCTTGTGAGGAAGAAGATGCAATTGCTATGGCTTTTATGGATTCGAATCTTGATAAATTGGATAAACTTGATAGCAATAAAAATTCTTCTCTTGCTGATTATTTTCCTGTTACTAAGAAAATGAATGCTCCAGCTATTAAAATTAAAGATAAAGATTATGAGTTTAGTGTTGATCCCGAAATAATTAAAAAGGCTGAGAAGTTTAAGTTTAATGGGAGAGACAATGAATTTCCTTTTGAACATATTGCTGTTTTGCATGATTTGTCTGTTTTATTTGGTAAAGATGAGATTCACCAACGCTATTATTTCTTAAAGTTGTTTCCTTTTACCTTGGGAGGAGATGCTAAAACTTGGTATAATAGTTTAGAACCTGGATCTATTACTAGCAAAGAAGAATGCTTGCAATTATTCTATAATAAATATTTCCCTGCTGATAAGATTCATGGTTTAACTATTGAGATTAGCAAATTTTCGCAGAAAGAGAAGGAGGATCTACCCCAAGCTTGGGGGAGATACCGTAAGTTGGTTAGGAAATGTCCTACACATGGCTTCAAGAGTAATGAAATACTTGATATATTTTACAATGGACTAACTAAAAATACTAGAGACTATCTTGATAGTATTGCAGGGAATGTTTTCAGGGAAAGGACCATTGATGAAGCAACCGAATTATTGGAGACTATCTCTAGGAATTATGAAGATTGGAATATTGAAGTGATAAATGAAAAAGAGGTATTCCCAGAGAAGAAAGGAGGTATTCTTAAATTAAATGATGAACAAATGAAAGTAGCTGCCAAGGATATTGAAGAGAAGGGAATTAAAACCTCTCATCTCAAGGAACTATCTGAAATGGGTGTTAAACTTCCTATTGATAAACCATGTTTTCCAATCCAAGTCAATGCTATTAGCTCTATGGAAGGTAATGAAAAGGTAACACCTCCTATTGATGTATCCTATGTTAACGATTTTGCTTATAACCATAATCCTGAGGAGCATAGTATTAGAATGAGTATTATGGAAAACTCTCATAAGATTAAATTTCTTCGTGAAAGTTTAAATGCTAGTGTAGAAGAAGTTAGAAGAATTATTAAACACTGTGAGATGATGAATAATCAAGTTGAACAATGGTTTCTCTTCAAAATAAATTGTATGAAAATCTTATTGAGAAGAAACAGGTTTGTGGAGTTAATACTAGAGGTGGTGCAAGTACTCAGGATCCTGATTATCCTGAAGACCATCCTAAGAGAAAAGAGCAAGAGGCTCTCAAGAAGAAATCTTCTGCAGGAAAATCTCCCAATGAAAACAAAGATATTGATGATTCTCAAGAACAAGATAAGGATATTTCTATTTCTGATGCTGAGACTGAAGATAATAATAATGAAGAAGAGGAATCATCTACACCTGAAGAACAACATGAAGCTGAAAATATTGAAGAACCTGAACCTCCTGAAAAAGACCTCAACCATCTATTGATAAGAATAAAAAGAAGAAGCATCCAAATCAGCAAAAAGGTAAAGAGAGGGATCCATGGGTACAAAGGCCCATACCATATCCCCAAGAGGTAATGAAATCTTTGGATGATGCTAGGTTTGAGAAATTTCTTGAGTTGATTAAAACTTTATATTTGCAAATCCCTCTTGTTGATGCTATTAAAATTCCTCCTTATTCGAAATATATGAAAGATATTGTCACTAATAAAAGAAAGATACCTAATGATGCAATTACTGCTATGCTTGCTAATTATTCATTTGAGGGAAATTGCCTGAAAAACGTGGAGATCCTGGTATTCCAACTATTCCTTGTCATATTAAAGATACTTATGTGAAATATGCATTATGTGATTTAGGAGCTGGTGTTAGTGTTATGCCTTTTTCTTTATATAAGAAACTTAACCTAAACAAATTGGTTCCAACTGAAGTGTCATTGCAAATGGCTGATAAATCAACTGCTAAGCCTATTGGGATATGTGAGGATGTTCCTATCTCTATTGCTAATGTGGTAATACCTACAGACTTTGTTATATTAGAAATGCCTGAAGATGATAATTTATCTATTATTCTTGGAAGACCCTTTTTAAACACTGCAGGAGCTGTGATAAATTGTACTGAGAGCAAAGTGACATTCAATGTCAAAGGAAATGAGCATACTATCTATTTTCCCAAGAAGAATCCTGTTACAATGATAAACAAGAGTGTGAATTCTATTCAAAGAAATACTATTATGATTGGAAGCTTTGAAATTGCACTACCACCTCCTGTACCAAAATATGCTACCTTGATGATTGGAACCATTCCAATCAAATTGAGGTATCCTGAACTTCTTCTTTATATATATAAAATAAGAATCATTTATGTTATCCTTTACATATTATTAATGAGACTTGATCAACCTCATTACTAATGTGGAAATGATGCAAACTTGATTCCCATAAAAATTTGCATTGCATTTTAATTTTATTTGTCTTAGAACTTTAGAATATTTGCATAAACATAATTATTTCAGAAGTCCAGAAATTCCAGAATATGAACTTTGAAAAATTCTCTTCAGAAAATTTTCTTGAAAAATTCCAGAAAAATTTGGGGTTAAGTTATTTTACCAGAGGGACCAGCAGCCAAAAGTGGGGGCCAAAAGGCCACCAGGGACCAAAATGGGGTACCCCACGCGGCCAGATTCCTTGGCCGCGTGGGACCCACCATTTTGACCCACAGGTGGAATTAGGTGAGCAGCCAGTGCCCATCTCCTCACCCTCGACAGAAAACCACCTCCAGGTATTTTTCCCAAATTTTCCCGAGCTCCCTCTTCCTGCCATCTTCGATCTCCCAAGTTTGAGCAGATTTTTCAAATCTGTTTGGTGGAATTACTCCTTGGTATGTGACTCCTCCGCCCATCCAATTACTTTTTGTTCTTATGCTTTATTTATGAAGTATTTTGCTGTACAATGTCACTAATATGCTTGGAAACCATGATTTGAGTTTTCTAGTTAATATGATGCATATATTGATGTGGAGACTATATGGATGGTTCAATGTTGTTTTAGATTGTTACATCTTAATTTTTGTTGGATTATTTTTGGACAGCAAGCTTTCACCATGAACAAGGGTAAGGGATTCATGGGGATGATGTCAAGAACAAGGAGGAGGCCATCTAGAGCCACCGATAATCATGATGATGATCATCTATGGGAGGATGGTGCAGAGTTTGTGGGGGAAAAGCTTCGGATTCATGCAACCAAATGGCAAGACCCGATGTTCTTAACCATTGGGGGATAGGAGATGACTTCAACGCCTTCGTCACTGCAGCGGGCTTACTTGAGTTCTCTCGTCATCCACGGGAGACATACGAGGGGATCGCACGGGAGTTCCTCTCCACCTTCCGCTTCGAGGGCCCCGAACTTCACAAACGCAGTAAGAAGAGTAATCCACCACCTCCTACTTTCACGGTTAAATTTACTATGAGGGGGCAGCGCCTTGTTATGTCATTAGAAGAGTTTTGCAAAGCTATTCGTGTGGAGAACACGGGTAGTTGGGATGAGATAGGTGCTGATTCAAATCAGGAACTTGTTTCTTTTTGGCGTAGCATTTCTGTTAATGTTCCTGAGAGACTCAATAGGGGCAAATTTACCCACATACAGCACCCAAGTTTGAGATACTTTGCGTTGTTCCTTGCAAGAGGATTTCTTGCTAGAGACAACAATTCTGCTTGCACGGGACCAATGGTTTATTTACTTAAATGTGCAAAAGAAAACACCACATGTGAGTATAACTTGGGAGTCATTCTTGCTAGAACTCTGCATTTAGCTGTGAGAAGGAACATGACTGATACTACCCCTATATATGCTGGTGCTATTGCTACTTTAATATATGAGCACATTAAGGAAGAGAGGGGCTTTGATAACAACATGGGTAGACGTGTAGAAGAGTCTAATTTACTTGATTTTACTTTAACCTGTCGCATGGAAATGAGTGAATGGCATAAGGGTGGTTGCAACTATATTTATAAGAGTCACAATGGACAAAATGTGTCCATTAGGCTCCCTCGTGCTGACCTTTTTGACAGGAACACCGGAAAATGGACCGTGGAAGAAGTGCCACCACAAGAGGAGCCCCAAAACCCGGAGATGCAAAACTATCCATGGGGTTTCCGAGGACCGGAGCAAGGAGGGTACCAAGGTGGTGACCCCTCTTACTATGGAGGAGGGTCATCAAGTGGTGCACCACCTTACTACGACGGAAGTGGAAGTGGTGGATACGACTACCACCCGGGATACTAGCTTGAACTCAAGCTTGGGGGAGTACTTCTCTCCCTTTTCATTCGTTGTTTTATATCACTTTTATCTTGTTATGTTTTAGTTTATTGTTCTGAAAATCTTGAAAACACAAAAAGATTTTATTTGTTTCTCTTGCTTATTTACTTCTGGTCATTTACCTTATGCATCTAAAAATTAAAAAGAACAAAAATATTTTCGTTTTCTTGAATCTAATGCAAAAACGGAGGTGCAGGAATTTCTGATTCTGTTCACTGTTTGATTTTTCATATTTTTTCTGTAACTCCGAATGAGCTAAAATTTTAACCACTGCTGCAACTTTATATGACCTACACACCCGTAAATTATGAAATTATTCTGATGTGTTTAGGTAGGGTAAAAACAGTACTGTATGCAGTAGCATTTTTGGCAGATTTGAGTTTTTATTGCGCAGTTCAAGTTGGGAGAGGAGAACAACAATGATGAGCTGATGTGCATGAAGTGGATGAAAGGTATGACACCTTTGCCGTGCTTATGTGGACTTTTTAATAATAGCAAGTGCGCATGTCATAATTTCTCTAACATCTAGGGAAGTGCTAGCAAATGTTTATCTCCTCCGTGGTTTAGTATGTTATATTATGATGCAAGAGAGATATTATTTAGTGTCAACACTTGGATGTGGATTGAATAACTGTGGTTCTAAACAAAGGTCTACGCATCCCATTGTGCTTGCTAAACTTGCCAACCAAAGTAAAAGATCTTTTCAAATGATAAACATGAAGTCATATGCTTGACAATCTTAGGGTTGAGAGTTAGCCCATATGTGCTGACACATGCAAAGCTTTCAACGTGCTCTTAATTATATTTAGTTGATATCATGTACTTTTGTCTATGGATGCCTATCACGGGTGAAATAAATGTGGAAACTTAGTAAGTTTAAGGAGTTTGTATAAATGGCTAGAGAGATGCTTTGGGCCGCCAATCTAAGCCATGCATCATTCATGGTGGAAATTTACAGCATAACCATAATGTTCATTCTATGATGCACCTCATAATAAAAAGCTATACCCATAGTAAATAAAAGAGTGCTGAGATTGTTCATTGTCTGTTTGTCTTGTTGTTTTGACATGGGCTGGCTTCCATGTCATGAGGCAAGAGGTACCCCTGTAGCAACTCTCAATGACGCTATTAAAATACTTACAATGACCTAAAACTTGAATTTACTCTGTGACCCGAGGTGAGTAACACGTGGTGTAGGTACTCGTATTCACGGGGCATGAGGCTTTCAACCTCTAGTTGGTCAAGCATATGAGTCATAATAGGGAATGTTAAATGATTTGATAAAATTGAGAGCAAGGATGTAAGCACAATGAGTTCACTAGTCAACAAAGTAAAGAATCAAGAGATCTCAAAAATCTTGACATGATTCAATCAATAGCGATGCAAGAACCTTTGTTTTCTTCTACAGTTGGGCAAACTCATCCAAGTGCTGACACTTCATGTTATTTCCTTTGTAACAAATATAAATGCTTTAACACCGGTTAGATGCATCTTTGCCAGCAGTTTGTTATTTGTTATGGAAATTATGTTTTGAATACTTGTTGGTATTAAACGGTGTTGTATATGCAATGCAAAGTTCTTGTCAAAGTCTTTTCATCGCTTCTGCACTACGTTTGAGTTGTTCGAGGACAAACAACGAGCTAAGCTTGGGGGAGTTGATGCACCTAAAATGCATCTACTTTTCCAAGCACTTTGCTTCATAATTTGCTCCGGAATCTTCCCATATTTGAATAAAACTGCTGAATCTGACGCTGTTTTTAGCAAAGTCTCCTTTCTGGTTGTTTTTGCAGGAAATTAAATCGGGGAAAAATACCACGTCATTTTTTATGGAAAAGAAGGACATCGTGCAAAAGACGGACTCGAGGAGGCGCACGAGGCCCAAAAGAGTGGGCCCCACGCGGTCAGATTCCTTGACCGCGTGGGCCCACCCATCTGGCGTCGGGCACCGCCTCTCCCTCGGTCTTCCGCGTACCCCTTCATATATACGAAAAAGTGGACGCCCTAGGAGGAGGGAGTTTTCGCGAAACAGAGCGCCGCCACCACCACGATCTTCGTTTTCGGAGACAGATTGATCCAGGATTTCTCCCCCGGAGGAGAGATCCGGAGGCCGTCTTCACCGCCTTCATCTCCATCGACCATGAGCTCCTCACCATCACCATGTGTGAGTAGTCCCTGTAGGCACATGAGGTGGATGGGGATTGGATGAGATTGATCATGTAATGGTACCCGTTGTTCTAGATCCTAGGGGTTTATCTTGAAGATACTTTTGTATTGTGTTGATGCACTTATGCTATGTTTAATGCTTGCTACTAGGGCCCGAGTGGCATGATTTCAGTACTGAACTTATTTTGCCCCATCATATATTTGAGTTTGGTATCTATCTGCAAAGTGTATTACCTGCTATTATGTTGAACCTGCGAACCCTAAAAGTGACAGGTAGGGAAAACAAGGGGAGATGTATTAGTTTGAGGATTCTATGTGTTCATGAAGTGTTAATGCGTTGTTCCGGGCTATTCGAAAGGGTAGACCTTAATTACCTGTAGTTCCAAGTTGGCCCCGGTGAAATGGGCAGGTAGGACAATAGATGTTGTGCAAATTCTCTTGGTTAGTACGCACAACTATTTATGGAACACATACCTACATATATCGGAGTTAGAGATAAGTCCCATTGCTACTTATATCTTATTATATGATCAATCTTATTCATGCAACACCCCGCTGTCACCTCGTGCCTACGTTTTAAATCCCTGAGTTACACTTTCACTTTTCCGGTGAAAACTGGGAAACCCTTGTTACTACTGCTGTTTTATTTTGCTTGCTTGAATCACCTTACTGCCATCACTATTACTGCTGCAAGTTTATTGATATACAGTGTGGTTGAGAGTGACGCCTCAATTGCCAAAGTCTTATTGGTATTCTTGTGTTCCCATCGAGTCGAACTATAAATTTGGGTAATACTTCCCAACGAAGATTTCAACGATCCCCTATACTTGTGGGCATCAGTGTGGCGTCTCCGTCATAATTGCAGGCAAGATATTGCCCCCGGGTCAGGCGGCGGGAGCGGGCGAATGACTTCCACCCTGACCAAGGAGCACGGAGTCGTCGATGGTGTACTCGGAGGGGCCATTGGGACATCCTTCCACCTGCAGCCACAAGCCCGGAGGCTTGGGTCTCTCCATCGCCATCGCAAAGGATTCCGGAAGGTCAATCCGGCTGCGGATCTTGCGGCGCAGATCCAGGATGAACTCGAAGGGCTTGAAGCTCGTGTGGATTGCAGCTCGTGGGGGTGGAGAAGGAGTTCTTCCGCGCCTCACGGTTCCTCTACCTCCACCACCTCGCTTCGCTCGCCCTCCTGAGGCGATTCTTCTGCGGCCACCGGAGCTCTTCTCCGTCGGGGCCGAAGCACGAGGAAGTCCCACTCCTCTCTTTCCTCTCGCCATTAGAGTTGTTGGCCTAGGAAG
Organism: Poa pratensis; assembly: GCA_947311845.1. Lineage (NCBI taxonomy): Eukaryota > Viridiplantae > Streptophyta > Magnoliopsida > Poales > Poaceae > Poa > Poa pratensis. Next base: position 47,262,496 of record CAMZMU010000079.1, on the reverse strand, counting down.
GGAGAGATGGGTCAAGGAAGAAGAAGATGGGGACTTGCGAGGCGTTCGTCCGCTTTTATAGCGCGCGGAGCGTTTCTCTCTCCAGCCGTCTTCACAGCTTCCCCGCAGCAGGAATCGAGGAGGCAAACTCAGTTATTCCCCGAGCGGAATAACTCCTAGACCATCATGACGGCTGGTGGACCGAAGCACGCAAGGCGCCGGGTACCCACTTTGGCCAACTCTTTGGCCATAGCCCCGGCAGCAGCTGAAGCAAGAGCCGCCGGGACCATGCCCGGGGGCTACTGTCGCAGCAGTGGAACATGGGGTTCCCCTGATGCTGCCAAAGTGGGTCCTCCGCTGGGGCCCACCAAGAAGATGGACAAGGCAAGGAGTCAAGTAAAGCAGATGGATTAGCCCATCTGCCCCAAGGACACCCGACAAGTTCGACAGCAAGGCTCCGTGGCTAAGGACCAGGCGACCTTCCGGGGTCACCCCCTCGCCCGGAGAACCAGGCGGGACACCCGCGGGTCCGTGCGTCCGGCAGGAGGCCAGGCGCGCCCCCGGATCCTCCATCCGTACCACAGAGAGGATAAGATCGCCAGCTCGCCAGAAGCTGGTGGAAGACTTGGTCGCCAAGATGAAGGCCGCGCCCTGATGATGTTGCCACAAGGGCAGTTGGTGGGGCGGACAGGCTTTGTCCGTCCCACCTTTTCCAAGGACGGACGACCACGCCGCCCTCCAGAGAATGCTTGGAGGAGAGAGCGCCACGTCTCCTCCAAGGACCGCCGAGGGGTTTTCCCGCCAAAACCCTTCATGCCTCTCGCGTGCCCATGTCGGATCCCCTTAGCCTATAAAAGGAGGAGCAGGGCACCGAGGAGAGGGGGAAGAACAGAAGCAAGCTAGAGCTCAGGCAAGACTAGACTAGGGTTCGGAAGGTAGAGAGAAAGGTGATCTCCCCAGGGCAGGATCTGCTCTTCGTCTACCTCCGGCCGAAACTCTGCCGGGTTCACCCCAGAACATCCTTGTACACCACACCATGATGAACCTCTCAATCCAGACATGCAGGACTAGGGCTTTTAGCCTCCGGGCGGCCTGAACCTGGGTAACTCTGTGTGTCTCTTTGTGTTGTTTGCTCTCTCCCACCGACGAAGAACTTGGCGACCTTGCTCCCGGGTAAGGCGTCTTCCAGCCTCCTTCGCGCCCCGTGCCGAACCTAAAAAGGGGGTACCATCTACTCCCGGTGTCCGTCACCCGAGACACGACATACCCTCATCTTCATCTTCAACTGCAGCTCGGGATGGAGGGGGCACAACCGGTGTAGAAGAAGTGGGAGCAGTGGAAGCAGTGGGAGTAGATGTCTCCTGTGCGATAGAATCCTTATAGCTTTGAAGAAGGTCAATGCGGGTTGGCTCAGCATCTATAACCTCTTCATTGTCTTTGTTGTATCCATATTGCAGGGAGGTAAGCTTCATGTTATTGGCAATCTCAGTGGCCACGTACCGGGTCTGTTTCACAGCCCTGGCATAGGATTTCTTGTCAAATTAGTTGCCATCTGAGTTGTACTGAGGAAAACCCTTCACAAGTGGTGCTGGGTCAAAACTTGGATGATAGGCCTTAGCTAGGGCAAGGCCGCGCATCACACCGGCTCTGCGAGAAGATCTCTTTAACAGCTGGATCCATTGTGGTATAGTTGATAAATATCCAACCACTTCATGATAAGTGCTTGACGGGTTCCCCCAGTTCCGAGCGGCCTTGATAACTTCATAGCCGCCAAAGTATAGCTGGCGCACAAGAGTGTACATGCATTTGACTTTTTCCACAGCAGTTTTGTGAAGATTTCCATCACGTGGACCTGAATAGGAGAAAATCGGTTATGAGAATTCAAAGTCCGGGTTTCGATGTTATAGGAGATTCCAGGTTACGGAGCATACAACTTACCCACTAGCGAGGCGACCATGAAGTTTATCATCTTCTTCAAGTGGCTCAGCTCTGCAGTGGTGGAATCAAACTTCTTTTGCACTTCTGAGAGCTGTTCTTTCCAGTTTTCTTCGTGCTCCTCCATCTCCTTCTTCAGGTCAGAGTTCTCCTGGGTCAGGTTAGTGACAGAATTCTCTAAGGCTTGCAGTTGCTCAGCATCTGCGAGCCGGGCTTGGGATTCAGCTTTCACTACATCCTTAAGCCGAGAAATCTCTTGGCCGGCCTTGGCAGCATGCTCCTGTTTGGAAAAAATAGTATATGGTCAAACCCCGAGTTATTGCAGGGAAGGTAGCCTGGAATTTGGGGGCTACAGGGTTGAAATTTAAAATAGAAGGCTAAAAGTCGAGTCCCAGGGGGCTGTAGGATTGTAACCCGACACTTGGGGGCTACACACGCAAAGTTGGAAAAAATTTAAGTATGATAACAGTCCCAGGCTACTGCAGACAGGCAACCCGGCACTTGGGGCTACAGTATTTGAAGTTTATTTGCAGATATATGAAGTTTGTGCAGAGTTGAAATTATTAAGTCCCAGGTTGCTGTGAACAGACAACCCGGCACTTGGGGGCTACAGGATTGAAGTTTCTATTATCTAAGGCATGTGTATTATAAGCACCAAGCTCATCAACAAGTGATAATCTTAGAGCTTGGGGGCTACTCAGAGTATAGTTATGCAAGAAAAAGTAAGGATGAGTACAAAGAGTACCTGGTAGCACTTCTGAATCAGGGTGACCAGCTCAGTTTCAAGGCTTTTGTGTTGAGCAAGCCGAGAAAAATATTCTTCGCAAAGAGCCGGCGTGGACATAGAATCCAAAGCCGGCAAGTCATTGAAAAGAATCGGGTCCTTGCCTCTGGCAGATGCGACCGGCTTAACTCCCGGAGTAGTGACCTTGGCCATCACATTGGAAGTACCAATAACTAGGCCTTGCTTAGACCCGGTGATTTGCACTTCTTCATCATCCTCTTTGGTGCCAGACCCTAACCCGGGTGACTGGGCAGCTGGAGATGGTTCTGGTGCAGGAGTAGGTGGACTGTCTGGAGATGCAGCTAAATCCTCCATTGGTTCATCTCTTTGAGCCGGTTCTTTGATATGTGCCCCATAGGAGAAGGCTCTGTCGTGGCTGGAGGAGGAGATGCGGCTGGTGGAGAATCCGACTCTTCATCCAAAGAAGTTTTGGCACTGAAATAAAGTGAAGTTGTTTAGTTAAACACATAATGAAGTGAAGCAATATATAGTGTCAAATGAGCGTGTCTTACCCGGTGTTGATCTGGAAATCCTCGGTTGTGCTAACACTATCCGAGGAGGAAGCTGACAAAGAGTAGGATTTAGCGGCCCGGATTTTGCCAGCTAAAGGATGTTTAATACTGGGGATCTTTTGGATTGACTTGGCCCAGCTGGATAAAGAACAGGGAGGGATACCTGTGTTCATAGATACTTGGCTTGCCGAAGAACCGGTCCGGCGCCTCTTGTTGGCTTCAGTTTCCTTCTCAGCTTCTTTTTCCTGTGTTTGAGAGGTACTTGGAATTGAGAGGTGTTCATCATATAATTTGAGAGATGGGAATATGGCACCTTTGCAACAGCAGCCTGGGTTCTCTTGAGGGTAGCAGGTTCAGTAGTTTGTGGACCCGGCAAATCATCACCAGCCGGGTCAGTGGGGCCTGGAATAAGAAATGTCGGGTTATCAGTAGAAGTCCCTGTGAGCGACCTCACTGGTAATCAGGTCGAGGAAGAGCCGGCCCGTGAAGTCAAGCTCACCTTCTTCTTCTTCTTCCTCGTTTGTTTCCGTGTCTTCACCATCGGGAGAAGAGACGGGGGTGTAGTCCACATGCCACCATTCCTGGTCCTAAGAAAAAGCATGTATAACCCGGAAATTAGAAAATACCGGGTCAGATCTTGTGAAAATGAAAAAAGTGTATAGAAATGTACCGTGGGAGGTTTATTCTTGGCGCTGAACAGGGCAAGCCCGGTCATTGTGATGGTTGTTTTGTTCTAGCCAAGAAGTTTCTTGGCGGTCTTCACAAGTTGGTCTTCAGTAAGCGTTACTTCAGAGTAACGCATATCATCAGTAGTTTCGCCGGTGTACTCGTGGAATAACTGGGTCCTGATGCTCAAGGGTTGGATAAACCAACCGACCCAGCACTTGACAAGGCTCGTGCCCTTAAGACCATGAGCAGGCAGAGCTCTGGCCCGGCGAAGGAGAGAGTTAACCAAGTCCCGGTTGGCGTTTTCTACGTAGCTGTTCATCTTGGGGTCATAGATTAAAGGAGAATTGCGGAAGGGCGGATACCGGGCCTCGTCAGTGGTGGGTGAAGTGTCTTTGCAGTAGAAGTGTGTGTTTTGCCATCCCTTGGGATGGCTGGCCAAAACAAGAGCCGGGAAAGTGCACTCTTTCCGGCGTTGAATAGAAACACCCCCGTATGGACCCAGTGGCTGGTCTTTGCGAGAGGGGTTGCAATAGAAAATCTCGAGAAAAAGCTCGAGACTCGAGGCAATCTGTAGATAGTCTTCACAGAATACAACAAAGTTGCTAATATTCAAGATAGAATTGGGAGCAACATCTAAGGTAGTGAGGCCATAGTATTTGAACACTTGACGAAAAAACAGAGAACCTGGAGGACGGAGAACCCGGGTGACGTGATCAAGAAGGACAACGATTTCACCTTCCTTGGGTTCGAGGCAGATTTCTTCCCCAGGAAGCTCGCCGCAGTTTTGGTGAACTTGGAGCGTGAGTTCCATCACAGTGGATTTGGTCCAGTTCACCGGAGCTGGGGGATTGGCCGCGGCAGAGCCGGATGTGCCGCCGGCATGTTTCTTCGCGGCCTTGGGTCCCTTGGCCTTGATCTTGTCCCTCACCATTGCTGCTGAACTTGAGGTGTGCCCGATCTCGGTTATGCGCTAACCCTAACAATGGCGGATGCGATGCGTGGAGGATGTAAGGATGCAGCGGTTGCGATTCGACCAGAAATCGGAGGAGTGGGGTTGCTAGATGGCCTGGGGATGGCCGCAGCAATGCTCGCGTGTTCTTCAGAGCTTGATTTTGGGATTGAATTTGCGGCGGCTGGAGGAAGAAGATGAGGAGGCCATGGGAAAATGGGGAAAGTGATCTCCATTTACCCTAGCCCTGTATTTATATCCACGGTGAAAAAAGCCCTTGGGGCATAGTGGTAAAAAAAGATAGATAGATAAGGATCTTTGACTACCGGTCAATGACAAATGGATAAGACAAAAGGAATATCCTCTGAAAAGATATGGAGTAAGATTGACAGGAGGTTGATCGGTGTTTTTTACTAAGTGTTGAATTATAAACCGGAGGCGTATGAACCCGGTATGACATAGCCGGGTTATGATATGGACCGCCAAGCAGAGCCGGCCTAGCCAGAAAAGAGGCAATGTAACCCAGTATTTAACGTATTATGTGCTATTCTTGTTTTCAGGAGGTTAACCCGGACAGCCAAGATGGCAGCTCTGATCAAAGAAATGAAGCTTGCTGGAAAAGGAGGAGCGTGCCAACCTAGTGACCAAGTTAACCTGGGGGCTACTGTTGGGGGGATCATAACCCAGTAGGCCCATGAAGAGGGAAGCATGACCCGCCAGGCAGGAGGCCGGGCGAGGCCAGCTAATCATCATCATGGGTCGGGTTATACTGACAGGCCGGAGAGCTTGTCGGTAACCCGGCCTATGCAAGGAAGGTTCTAGAAGATCTGGAGGTAGTACGCATCACGGAGTCCAAGACTTGGAGGACACGAAGAGCTACAAGAGGTAGAATAGGACTCCGAGTACGGGTAGAGCCCGGCCTTGCCTTGTAAAGGACCAGGAGACCCGGTCATCTATATAAACCGGCCCCCAGGTCATAGATAGGGACGATTCTCACAAGTAGAGATACGAGAGAGACATATCATTGTAACCCTAGACTCTTGACTCGGCGACATTGCTGCCCGGGTCTCGAGATCTCCCATCAATAGCAAGCAAGCAAGAAGTAGGTCTTTATCTCCTATGGAGAGGCTGAACCTGGGTAAATCCTGTGCCCCTGTTGAGCTAGACAATCTCATGTACGCCAGAGCCGCCATGTCCCCAACGTAAGTTACCCTCGGGTAACATCTGCCGTGACAACCCCACGACAACTGGTTTCCCCATGGCTGAGCTAGCATGGAAATATGTCCACGGGCAGTCTCTGGTCAAACCTGAGGAGGTCAATCTTCTACAAACACAAATGCGAAGATTGCATGAGTGGTACATGAAAGTCGCAAAGGAAGAGCGAACCACCCTCACGGTGGCAGTTAAGAAAGAGCATTACTTCGCTGAAAACGAGATAAATATTGATCTTGAAGAAAATTTTCAGTTATTCAATCAAGACGCCCTCGACAAATCAATCGTCAGCTCCTATTGTCTGTAAGTGATTCATTTCTGTAATTTAAGTCTCTAGCTCAGCTTGTTCATTGTCTGTAATTAATCTCACTATATTCTTTTGTACGCTATTATGCAGATGGAAGATTCTCGAATGCAGAAGAAGGAATATCTATGACATTGGGTTCATTAACCCATATAACTTGCATGAATATACCGTAGAAAACTTCCTCACGGACACAGAGGTTAACTTGCTAATGTTTTTAAAGGAACAAAATCACTGCACAGAAATACTATGGCCTTACAACTTCAAGTGAGTGTTACTGTCTTGTACACATTATATTTTGCTTACTCGATGTTAAGTGTAATTGATGAGTTATGCATGCCTGCGTATATAAACGTACGCAGACTCCACTGGATTCTGCTAATCATTAGAGTTGACGATGCAATCGTTGAAGTCCATGACTCGTTAAAAAAAAGCCTGAAGAATACGAGACCATGGTTTTTATGCTTGACAGGTAATTTCAATCATTATCGCACTATATCGGTCTCTTTCGTTCATTTTCTGATATCAAGTAATTAATAACTCCTTTATTTCATTTTCTTTGCCGGGCAGGTATTGGCAAAAGTTCATCAAGGAGGTTGCCGGTGAATGGAAACCGAAGCTGACTTTTCAACAGATCCCGGTAAGTAGTACTAGCTAGGTCCGCGCATCTCTTTAATTCTAGTTTCAATACCATTATCATGCTTGATTATTATTTGATTGAATTCTATTCTCGTAAAGTGCATGAGGCAGGAACAAAGGACTAATTTATGTGCATACTACGTTTACGAGTTCATTCGCATGATGTACGTAAACACTATTCATAATTTTATTTTATTACCATCATTTGTGTTGAGTTTCATTCATAATTTCTTTTATAATGATTTGATATTGATCTAGATGGAAGAGATGCGGGATAAGCTCCTACCAAAGAACCGCCAAAAAGCAATTCAAGAGGAAATCGTGGGATTTTTGCTTACGGAGGTCATATCTCCACATGGAGAATTCCATTGCCGCTAATGCCTCCATGTAATTTAATGATCTCCATATAATTAAATAGATATATATATATACCAAATTATAGGTGTATGTATATGCATCAACGTGATCTCCATGTAGTATGAACTTTATGTATACGAAAACTTGTTTTTGGCACATCAACGTGATCTCCATACGAAAAGAATTGAATGGAACTATACCCTAAACCCCTAAACCCCTAACCCCTAAATCCTGAAAAATAATTGAATATAAAACACAAAAAGCACAAATCTTTATACCCGGTAACCGGGACTAAAGATCCTCGTCACGCCGCGCTCGGCCATGGCCACGTGGAGGGCCTTTAGTCCCAGTTCGTGGCCAGAGACTAAAGGACGGGGCCTTTAGTCCCGATTTGGTAGTCCCGGTTGGAAAACCAGGACTAAAGGCCCTCCCAACCGGGACTACAGGCTGTTTTTCTACTAGTGGGCGCGTCCGCGAGCGATGCATGCATGCGCAATCGTCAGGTAGCAGCATGCTGGCAAGGAGCATCCAGAAAAGGAGGCGAGCCTAGCTGGATATGCGCCGCGGCGCACGCGGAGACTAGGGTTCCACGACATGTCCATGCCTCAATGGAGCCCACATCGTCGTACCTGAAGAAGGCGCTCTTCGTGCAGCATGGCGCGGACCATGATATGACTCTTAGAGAGTAGGGCGGGTCTCTCGTCTTGAGCCGGAAGTCAGTAGTGTGGCTCTCTATCCGACGACCTGCACCTATACTGGGTGGTCACCGACGTCAAGCTCTGAGTGGACTTCGGCAAGGTTACGCTCATGGCCGAGTACTCGCTAGTCGCTACTCATCTCGGTGCGCGAGGACGACGATGCTTGATGCCATCAGCAGTTCTGTTGTGCCTATGTTTACAGTACGGAGTGCAAACAGTCTCGTGCAAGAATAGGTGAGCTACAGATCAACCGCGACAAGCTCCAACAGCAGTGCTGGGCATGCCTGGATGCACGGCAGCACTGCCGACAGCCACCTCCAGTGTCCACAACCACGCACCCAAGAAGGCCGCTCGACGCCGCCGCAGCCTCGAGCCAGTGCAGCGCAATGCGCCTAGATGAGGCATGGCTCCATACGACTCGTCTCTACCTACGATGACACGGACTGGAACAACCACAAACATGATCGGTAAGAATCGTAGTGTGGCAGCGGGATTAAAACCTTGGTAGAGTAGGGTCGGCCCTGATGACCCAACGGGCCACTCGATGCCGGCTCTATTGACCTTAGGGCCGGTCCACATGAACCATTGGTCTCAATAGTTTGGGTCGGGTCAGCGACCCAATGGACCGACCCGGCCCATTCCCATCCTGACCCGCCAGCACGCGCCAAAGCAGATAGCAACGTTTCTCTCGGGTGAGCGCAGACCGGCTGTAGCTACTGCCGGCTGACGCCTAGCGCGCACCTATAAGTTTGCACAATCCTAAATAACTTGGAGTTGTAAAACCCAACCTTCCATTTGAAGCACAATAAACCAAACAAGGATACGGCCAATCACTGTAAGGATCGTTATCGCTAATAAGCAAATGCAAACAAAACAACCTACAGAGTATTAATCGACCGAGGCTGAAAGTAAATCTCGGTCGATTGAGAGCTATCCACGTCCAATCTTCATTCGCTCAACTCCACCAATATTTCTCCCTTACCAAAAACCCATGGCTAGAGGACATCTCCCATTATTATCAATTAACCTACGCCACTGCAAAGATCATCGCGAAGATTTTTGCCCTTGATCTTGCGCCGCTTATGAAAGTTTCTTTAGCAAGAAGAGAAGTATACATAACAACTTCCTTTATGTGGAGAACTTAAAAAAAAGGTTTCACAGAACAAAACCGCGGTGCTCCTTGGAAAAAAAAATCCTAATGTCCTAAAATTTCGAACGAACATTCGGCACGTTCATATAAAAAGAATAAAAAAAAAGTCCCATGAAATTCTTTTTTAGCACCGAATTGTCCCTTTTACAACACGCAAAAAGTTACGGTAATTCGTGGAATGACTTTATGGCGTAAATAATCTCGAGATGTATGTGCAAATTTTGTGTTGCTTTTTTTTACATTTCAAAATGCATTTAAAACACATTTTAAAAGTCAGCAACATATTCTCATGGGCGCCAAAGCACCCTTCCCCTTAAGTGCCACATAATTTCAAACTATTTGGAAACAATCTAAATCACTTTGAGGAGCCCTTTGGTTTTGAGGTTTTTCAAATAAATTCTATGGAATTCGGATCGATCAAAAATAAAGAATCGTCCCAAAATTCTATCTACTGCACTCCTACAATATACTTAGATATGATGTCTAGCAAAAGTTTCCTCATGAAAAAAAATCAATGTATCTATGAGTCATATGGCTTTTTTTCCTTATAAAAATAAAAGGAACGATTTTCGTTCCTTCGTCAAGCCTGTCAGCATTTCGTCAACATGTTTTTTCTCGCTACGGTTTTCCCATCTTCGGTTTTTTCCCACCACATCAATGCCAAATAAAATCTTTGTACGGTAATCCATCAATCAGCATTAAAACACCAATTATTCCAAGGTTAACAAAGCGTATAGGTCAAACAAATGATTGCTTCGAGCAAAACCTACCAAAAATGTCCTTAATTATTAAATGACACTAATTAAAATCTGAATTACATGCCACTAACTATTTCTATGTCGTTTTTTTCCTAAGGTAACAAAGCGTACATGTCAATTGAGGAATTGCATGGGGCACCATTGATTCCTCATTCTTCCCATCCCATTTCACTTTTAAAACACACCTATTTTTAAATATCATTTTTATTTGCGGATCAAAATGAACTACGATCAATGTGTTTTTTATGAATTTATTGACACTCAATTGGATATGTGCATTATACGCACGGTATTTAGTTATTTCTCCCGCGTGCGAAAGATCAGTGCTCCATTTTGGCTCCTTCATGCCTTCGACCTTCATATTAAATCATGGTGATTGGAAGATCGCCAAAGTTTTAATGATACGAATGTACAAATGATGGATGTGAAGTCACGGAATAAAATATTTATATCCCGTTGCAACGCACGGGCAATTAGCTAGTTTCTTAAAAAAAACGAAAATCTCTGGCATCTACGTTGGTTGATGCGGCATTTATGACATGCATGTTTCGGAGCGTTTTGTGAAACCTATGCTTCTCTTATTTTTTTACCAAACCACTTTATTTTTGATTCTTGGGTTCTCGATTCAGTAGGTTAATAAGTGTCATGACATTTTACTACCGTGGTGTTCCTAAATCCGTATATTTAAATCTTAAATCATGCGTATCAAAGCAGTTCTGAGAGCTAACTTTTTCTTTAGTAAAATGCATCCGGTCATCGAGTCCAGATAAGCACTTGGTTACAGCCGTGAAAATATAAACAGTGTTTTTGAAGACGTTATCTTTTAACCATATAAATTGATTTCTAGCGTCTCGGAAGAGTTGACAAGTGAGTACACTTTTGTAAGCATATGCAGTACGCCTCTATATCGATTGACGCTCCATGGAGTTTCGACTCCATTTGCACTTGAGGTGTTTTGGAGGCCGAGATTTAGGGAGCTCGGGTTTTGAAAACTTCAAAATCTACATTCTAAAGTTTAATAATTCAGCAAAAAAAAATCAAGATATAGATAATAGTATGATCTACAAGTGTGCAAAAAGTCATCCAAAATTGTTCATACTTTTGGACGAACAAAAAAAAAGATAAATGGGTGGATGTGGATAGTACATTTTTAAAAACTTGAAATTTGGTCAGTTTTTTCATTTTGTGTAGCCTAAAATAATACGACTTTTGCATTGAAAATTTAAGCGTTGATAAAGTTCGACATTATCAAAACCTAAACTTTTAGTTTTCGAAACTATTTGATCATTCTTCCGCGGTGACATTAGGGATAGCACCCGTAGGATATGGATAACGGTAAAGCCATCCCGTATCCTTACCCTTCGACCCTGATCTTACCCGTCACCCGTAACTGTAACTAGCTAGTTAGTTCGTCCAAGCAAGAGCTGGGTCCCAAAAACTAATCGATCATTATTGTCAGACTGTCATGCGCCTAGTACCGCACGGTGGGTCAGTTGAGACTTCACCAGAGCGTGCCGTAGACGGCCGCGCTTGATGCGCTGTTCATGTGGGCCAAGCGAATCAACCAATCACATGGTCTTGCAAGAGAGAATCTTCCGATGCAAATGCTTCTTCCTTTCCCCATCTCTTTCCACATCCATCTCCTAGTACGGAGTACTAATCGATCATTATTGTCAGACTATCATGCGCCTACTACCGCACGGTGGGTCAGTTGAGACTTCACCAGAGCGTGCCGTAGACGGCCGCGCTTGATGCGCTGTTCATGTGGGCCAGGCCAATCAACCAATCACATGGTCTTGCAAGATAGAATCTTCCGATGCAAATGCTTCTTCCTTTCCCCATCTCTTTCCACATCCATCTCCTAGTAGTGTCTCCCTCTATCCTCAGATCACCTTTTGTTTCGATTATACTCCATCTGTTTCCAGATATAAGATATTTTAGTATTTGTGCTAAATGTACATAAATGTATCTAGACACATTTCATGTGCATGTTCATCCATTTTAATATGCATGTAGACAATAAGTGTACTCCCTCCGTTCAAAATTAATTGACTTTCATTTGTCCACATGTGGATGTATGGACAAATGAAAGTCAATTAATTTGGAATGGAGGGAGTAACACCTAAAACATCTTACATTTAGCAACAGAGAGAGTAGTTTGATAAATTATCTCTTAACGGCGTTGTTCCTAAGGTTATGTCTCCCCTAAACAAATCTGCAGGTCGTCATCTCAATGCTCCACTTGCAAATGGATAAGTATGCTTAATTGTTCTATGTCGTCATGTCACTGATCCACGCAAAGCCGGATTAATAAATTAATGCCACCAAACGAAATGAATTTGCGTAGATTAGCTGATTGGAGTGCGTAGCAAACCAGTTAGGAGTATTCAGTAAATGTACTAACCATATTGTAAAGGACACTGTCGGAGTAAGAAAAAGGGAGAGCAGTTTTGGCTCCCCAGATGGTATGCTCCTCTTTAAGTACAAAATATAAAAAATTATAATTTTTTAAAACTTCTGAAAAAAATCAGAGGAAAACATGTCCAGTGTTCTACATACATGCTAAATTTTGTAAAGAAATGAAATTTTGTGTGCTCTGTGAAAAAAACGGTGCTACAAAAAAGACATTTTTAATTCTTATGTTGGGTACTTATTTATGTTTTTTTTCCGCGCAGGTCACAAGAAAAGTTATTTCTTCACGAAACTTTCACTTATGTAGACTTTTGAATATGTTTGTCCCTGATTGTTTTCAGAATGTTTTGAAGTGTTTTTCTATTTTTTGAATTTTGTACTCAAACGGGAGAATATGAGTTCGGGAGCTACATTGAATTTCAATAAGATCCAAAGTGATTCATATTTTGGTACACCTGTTTACTTTCATGTTTGGATATTGTCTACATGTGTACTAATAAATACAACCAAGGGCTTGTTTACTTCTAAGATATTTGAGGTGTATTTTAGATAAACGAAGGCGATTATCCCGGTTCCAGAAAATTCTCAATAGTCCGTTTATGAAGCCGGTTTTAGATGGGATATCTCAAGATATACCCATGAACCGCTCCATTTTACTGCAGATTAAAGACACTACAACATACTAGTGTATTTGAGTGGGAAAAATATTTATGGGGATTTGAATGGATTGGGTGAAAGGAAGAATTCACCAAATTTCGTCCCATCCTCATTCCGATGGGATGAAAATACGGCACTAGTCAATAAGACCTAAAAGGGAGGCAAAGATGCCGTGCATTTGTAAACTACATGAAGATGGCTACACCTAAGCAGTAAAATATGCACCACACATATTAACAACTAGTACAATTTGTTCCATGATTGGTCAAATAATGTTAATCCATACTCCAATTAGTGAAACCATTCTACCAAAAAATAGCAAGTAAGCATGCATCCAACAATAAGCTACAAAAGCCAACACCTCCATTGTCATTTGTCAACTAAGCAGTAGCTAGCTCGGACCCAATCAAACCCAAGGAGCCAAGAACTTTCCCGTCCATGGCGCCCAGCAAGGCCACCTACCCCCTCCTGGCCCTCCTCCTCCTTGCCGCCGTCGCAGTACCGGCGGAGGCGACTCCGACGGCTTACGAGATGCTGGAGCGGTACGACTTCCCGCGGGGCATCCTGCCGGAAGGGGTGGAGGGGTACGAGCTCGGTCCGGACGGCGACTTCGAGGTTTACTTCCCGCGGGAGTGCCAGTTCCTGCTGGGGAAGCAGTGGCTGGTCAAGTACAACACCCGCATCGCCGGCACCGCCACAGCGGGCAAGCTGGCGGCGCTGGAGGGCATTTACGTCAAGGTGCTCTTCTTCTGGATCCCCGTATCCGAGGTCGACCGCGCCGGCGACAGCCTCAGCTTCTACATCGGCCCCGTCTCCACCTCCTTCCCGCTCGGCGACTTCGCCGACAGTCCGCACTGCCGCGGATACGACGTCGACGTCCGCGCCGCCGCCGTCGCTGCGGCCGTCTCGTGAATTATTGTGTAGATGCTGCCTCCGGTTCGGTGATTTACCTGGCCATTTAATTGGTGCCAGCGCTAATTATCTACCACTGCGGGGCATTATAGTAGAATTTACTCGGAAAAGGGTTACGGTTACGGGCTTGATAATTTCAACAAAACTCATGAATCACTATTCCACTTTAGCTTTCAGTAATGTCGTATTTACCCCAAATTTACAACATTGTGTCAAGTTTTACCATATATTCCTCACGACAACCTCGCCCGACCTCTCGATCTGACAGTCGAATCCCAACTCCGAATTGTGTAGCTGCTACGTTTTCTCCTCACCGACTCGGCCACTCGATCCGACCCACTCCTCACCAGACAGACCTGAAGCAACTCCACCGGCATCACGGACAACAAAATGTGCCGCACCGGCATCATCGAAAGTGTTTGTCCCTAGTCAAATTCTGTCCGGCATCCCCAGGGGCCTCCAAATTTAGAGGTCTGCTTGGAGGTGCCAGGACAGTGGCTGGACAAGTCATTCGACAGGTGGCATCGCCTTGTCATTGGCACATACAGGGTGATAAATTATTCCCCTCACTTTATATTGGCGCGTCGACCGTCCAAACTCTCTCAAATTTCTTCCCCCATTTCCCCAAACCCCTCAAGTTGTCTTGCCTCGGTGCCGCTGCTCCAAACCTCTCTTTCGCCATCGTCGCCTTCGCAAACCTCCTTCATCGCCGCGTCGAATGGGGTCTAGACTCGCGCGCCGCCAATCAGGCAGAAGACGCTCGCGGCACTCTCGGTGCGGCGAAAGCCGATGAAGACGGAGCAAGTGAAACCGGCGGTGGGGTTCATGACGGAGGAGTAGATACGCTCGGCGTCATCAGCCAACCGAGCTGGCCGGCAACAACGCGCCAAGACGAGGAAGGAGCATGAAACGGAGCAATGTGAGCCAAGCGAGCTCGACGCCGGCCCCTCTCGGCAAAGGGAGCTCCTCGCTGTCTTCCCCTAGCTACGTCACCGAGCAAACCGTCCCTCTCGACACGCCTCCCCATTCTCCCACTTCTTCCCCATCAAATGTATTTTGCTTATTTTAATGGACCTTTTTTCATCCGCCACCGCATCATTTTTTTCTTTCTAATTTAGCTATTGTAGGGGAGTCCCCCACCGACTTTATTTCAAAAGCATAAAATATTTACAATAATTACAAACGAGAAGAGTAAAAAAAAAGTTCAAGGAAGGTTTCTAAGCCATAATTCTAAGAGAGGTAGAACATAGCCCTTTAACCTATACTTAAGCAAGGTTACATCAGCAACAAAACCAGCCTTCCAACCCCTAAAGGTTGGCTTCACATTTTTTAAGATCCAGCCATTCCTCTGCTTCCATATATTCTAGCAGGAAAGCACAACAATATCAGTGAAGCAGGGCCCGTTGAAAGACTTTTTTGACCGTGCCAGATTCATATCCAAATTGGTATTGGACCAATGGATTTGTAAAAAATTCCAGATTCGACTGCAGTAAAGGCAGTACAGAACAAATGTTCCCAGTCTTCGAGAACTTGTGTTCGATAAAGAACATGATGACGTGAAAACACACGTTCGTTGGGAGACCCAAGAGTAAGTATGAACTACTACAGCAGCAATTTTCCCTTGAAAACAATACCAAGGTTTAATCGAACCAGTAGGAATTGGAAGAGCTTCAACACGGTGTCAACAACAGCGCCGTTGAAATGTTGTTGATGTGGACATGCACACAACACAATCAAAGTACTTTGCCCCCAACGAAACAGGAAGGTTGTCAATCTCACCGGCTTGCTGAATATAAATGATTAAACGTATGATGTGAAAAATAAATATAAATGCAAAAATGAACAGCGAGCAAATGAGTGTAGAGCGTGGTGGAAACGGTGTTTTTATTTGTGTAAAAAAATGGACCGGGGCCCACTGTTCACTAGAGGTGTCTCTCCATAAAAAGAAAACAAACATGTTAGGTAAACAAATTACAGATGGGCAAGTGACAAATGGCAAGGGCATGAAAATGCATATTATGACAAGACAATGTTCATAGTAGTATTTATTGGGCATTACAACAAGATACATAGACCGCTTGCTAGTTGCACCTATGACTAATAATCCACCCCCGAGATAACAACTGTGTCTCCCGCGAGTATTAAGTTACAAGCAACAGATAATTGCAATAAGCAAAGTGTGTAATATAAACAATGCAAATGACACGTACGCATACCAAGTTGTTTTATACCTAGTGGCAACAGCACATCCACAACCTTAGTCGTTTCTGTCATTCGAGCCTAGGTTTCTGGAGACATGAACAAACTATATAGCATAAATACCCCCTCTTGGAGACACTATCATCTACTTGGCCAAAGCATCTACTAGCATCGAAGAGCATGCAAGACATAAATAAAACATATAGATAAATAGATGAACAACCTTGATCATAACTTCACAATTCATCGGATCCCAGCAAACACAACATGTAGCATTACATAAAGATGATCTTGATCATGTTGGGCAGCTCACAAGATCTAAACATGATAGCACAAAGTGGAGATACAACCATCTAGCTACTGCTATGGACCCGTAGTCCAAAGATGAACTACTCACGCATCTGTCCGGAGGTGGGCATGGTGGTGTAGAGCCCTCCGGCGATGATCTCCCTCTCCGGCAGGGTGCCAGGAAGAGCTGCAGAACCCTCCCGAACTAGGGTTGAAGGCGACGGCGGCGACGAAACTTTTCGTGGATTTCTGATCGGGTCTTTAATTAGGGTTTTCGGGGACAAAGTAATTTATAGGCGAAAGGGCGACGTCGGTGGAGCGCCGAGGGGCCCACACGGGCTGAGGGCGCGGGCCACCCCAGGCCGCGCCGTGGGGCTGCCTCCCCTCCTGGGAGGTCGCCTCGGGTTCGTCTTCGGTCGGCGCCTTTGGTCCAGTGCAAAAATAATTCCCGTAAAGTTTCGGCCAATTCCGAGAATACTTCTCGACTAGTTTTTCTGGAATAAAAAGACAGTAGAAAACATGGAGTGGCACTGTGGCATCTTGTTAATAGGTTAGTCCCAGAAAATGTATAAAAATGATATAAACTGTAAATAAAACATGTAGCATTTGGTATAAAACAAGCATGAAAAATAAAAAAATATAGATAAGTTTGAGACGTATCAGAATACAATTATTGTTATCAGTTACTTTCCAATGCCTTCTAAGCATCACCTCTTTTGTATTAAATCTGTCATGCAGGAGCAACCAGGCAAGAACTTTGTGCTTTTACATGCACATAGATTTCCATATCCATTTAGAAGGGGTGTGATTTGGCAACTACGAAAAATGCAGATTGTAGAAAGCTTTAGGAGTGAAAACTCTCTTATTTAGGTTACAAATCCATTTGTCATCCGAATCTTGTAACGACAAATCACTCATCATGTCATGTAGCAAATTATATTCTTGGAAAGCTTCTACAGACAGAGGAAGGTGGAATGCATCCGACAACTGCTCCAATGCTAGAATTTCCTTCACAGAAGATATCTTGTCCTTGGCATAAGAAAAGAGGCGAGGAAATTTGGTTCCCAACGGCAGATCTTGCCAAATGTCTTCCCAGAAGAGGGCAGTGGCACCATTTCCTACTTCACAGTGTGAAATTCCCCTTCAACTGTCAGCCAGGTTCAGCACTCCTCTCCACCAAAACGAACCACTAAGCACCACAACATGTGGCACAACCTCAAAATAGTAAGAATCTCTAATAAGCTGAACCCATGGCAAGTCAGAATTATTGTAGAACTTATCTAGGTGCTTAAGCAAAACAGCTATGTTTTGGACATGAAGATTGATAATTCCTAGGGCATCTTTATCCTTTGGTTTGCAAACCATATCCCAAGGTGCCAAGGAGTCACTACTACAGATCTGAGCATTACAGTCGGATCCCGGCCATGGACCTCAACCGATTTTCCCATCCGACTCGGAGCAACAGTTGAGGATACTCCTGCGCCCGGAGCCGGTTTCAAGTCATTGCTAATACACCTCTGAACAGAGTAACAGTTTTCCAGTTGTTGGATATACATATTAATGTCACCATTCAACCTTGTGATGCATAGAATGATGACCGTGCCTACTTGAATGCCAGCTCTATGAGCAAATCTATCCCAGCTCTCTTCTCTAGGGAAAATCGACCACTTTCATCTTTGAACCATTTTGCAAAGCCAAGGTTGATTGGTTCCATCAACAAAGAGAGTTGACCTGACGAGGGGATGTTGAATTGTTGTTGAAAACCACTTCTAATTGTGGGGACCCGGACTAGCTGTCCGAAATACCCGATTATGCTTAACAAAATGATCCCGTGATCAGTCTGTCGTTGCACATAATCCGAATTGGATACCAAAGTTTACATCCATTACAGTACCGAATAAAAAGTCTTACATAAATGGTCATTTAGACCAAGTTCTTACATAGGTGCCTTCATGGGCCAATCCAAAATATCAGCGGAAGCTACGGCGTAGTAGACATCATTCTAACGACGACGACCCGACATGCAGCTGACTTGTGGAGATCCTTAGTTCGCATAGAAGTCACCATACTCCTGCTCGGCGTAGTGCTCCTCCTCGTAGTCTGGCTAGGACAATAGCCAGGGACGAAACCAATATGAGTACATTTGAATGTACTCGCAAACTGCCCCAACATGAGTATGCAATAGTTTTATTTTTAACCTTTCAAACTTTTATTTCCTTGTAACATCTCTATATCTTTATTGAAAATGGTAAGAAGAGTTTTATAACTGTTTTTAAAAGAAGTCACCATCTCTTTTGTTTCTCCAAAAACTTCACCTTTTCCTGACCAGGGCTCACCATGGTCCATTTATTCCCACAACTTATACCACTCTATTTGGTATAGTTGTTTAACACCATCACCATTCTCAGTTCTTTAAACTTAAAAGCTTTTTCCAAAAACTTGCACATGATCTTAGGACAGCTTCCCAATTGTCCATATCCGAGGACTCGGCTATTCGAATAGTTTTGACCCTCTGCAGAGGTAGCACGCTTTTATCCCACATCCATCCGGTAACTCATCGTGTCAGCCACGTCCCGCCATACAAGGTGTATGCGAAGTTGAGCCACCGACCCTAGCCTCTCCTTTGCTCATGCTAGTATAGGATCCTACCCATATGATAATTCCCACCAACACTCAGTCCGGTCCCCGTCGGCAACCCTAAGTGTGAGGGCTCATATGTTTTTCCCGGCGACCACATTTATGAAGTCTTCAATCCTCCTCCTTATCTTTCCATAGAGTTTGAGCGAGGACCCAGGTCAGGGGAGTTCACAAACCATCCCCTCATGCATAACGGAGTCATCTCCGTTGATGAGGTATCCCATACTAATAAGAGCAAATTATATGACTAAGCCCCGTTCCCATATGGGGGTAAATGTGGTCGCACAGATTAAGATTGGTTGTCATAGTACTAGGACACTGTGCATTTTTCATAAACATCAACATCTTTCGTTTCTCCACTTCAATACCGACATCTCGGTATTCCATAACCACACAAGTATTTTCAAAGGAGTTTTGAATAAACAACATTGTTTTCCATCCTAAAGTTTCATATAACTACTACATAGGGTGGCAAAATAATTTCCATACATTTTTGAAAAGGTTTTGTAAACCATTGGTTTTAAGAGTAAATCATTTGATCAAAGTAGATGCATATATGTTTAGGTGCAAGCTCAGAGAGTAGCTTGCCTTGCTCGGCAAAGTGGCCTTGATCTTGATCTTCAGGTTCAACAAATTCCCCTCCTCGATAAATCCAGCAACATTCTCGTCTAATCGATAAACAAACAAATACAAGCAATCACTAAACTATTCAAACAACATCACAACATCACAGTATCACAATCCTAAATGCTCTAAATAGCCACTGGAACATCAAACAATACAATTGATTTCAAAACATTTGAATTAAACATTATTTGTTTAAGTCCAAATTATGGCAGAAACTTGTTAAAAGTTTAATTCCACAACTTGAGTTCTGTTGGTCACAAAAATACAAACTAAATTTCTATAGAAAGCTACTGATGTGTAGAAGACAACCCAATTTAATTGGATCAATTGGAGTTACCAAACTCCCTACACATTGGTTTGAATCCAGTAGCTTAATAATCAAGTTTTGGCAATCAAATAAGTTCTGTTGTTCCAAAAATTAAATCCTTTTAGGGGTAAGTAACATGGCTATATGTGAGCTAACAAAATTGGTCCTAACCATTTGGATCAACCAATAAACATATTTGTTTTTTTTAGTCCAGAAGGGTTTATCTTAAAGTCAACAATTAATGTTGCTTAATTAATTCTACCAAAATTAGGGGAGCTAACAAGGCAGTACTAAGCTAGCAAAATTGGTTTGGAATTATTTGGACTAACAGAGTATCAGAAACAAACAAGTTTAGATTTTAAACCTTCTGTGGCATTTTCAATAATACTTTTTAATTATTTATTAAATGACATGAGTCCAATTGGTTGGTTAAACAATTTCATAAGCTTTCCAGAACAATTGAGTTTGATTTATTTGGATTCCTAAATCTCAAGTTATTGATTTTTAAAGTTGTCCAGTACTGAAATTCCTGAAACTAATAGAAATCTAACTGTTCTGGATAATGTTTGATGACATGGGGGACCCACTGGTCAGCGGCACAGCGCACGCAGGGAAATTAATAAAACCCTGACGAGCGGGGCCCGCTCGTCAGTCTCTCTCTCTTTCTTTTCTACCGAAACGGTAAGTTACCGTTGGATGGAGATCCAACGGTCCGCGACGAATCCATCGGCGACGACCATTTCTGGGCGGCGCCGTGGCTCCGGCGACGGCGAGGTTGGGCAAAACCTCACCTAGAGGGCTCGGGAAGGCTCGGGGACGGTGCAGGGCGACGGCGGAGGCTCGGGGAAGTTCGTGGTGCTACTGGAGCTTGCTGGGGCGGCGTGAATCGTCGACGGCGAGCCGCTGAACTTCCACGGCCACGGCAGCGGTCTCCGGCGTGTCCTGGCGGCGTCTCTGTGCACAAAACAGAGGGGCAAAAGGCTCGGGTGAGTGCGGGGAGTACGGGGATCAAGGTGGGTGGTCAGTGGAGGAAGGGGAGCAGTAGCACGGCACGGCCGTGTCGGCGTCCACCTTCGGATGCGGCGGAGCGTCGAGGAAGCTCACGGGCAGCTGGAGCTTCGAGGGCGTGGCTCCGCCCTCCTGGCGGTGCACTGAGGAGTGGAGAGAGTGAGAGGGGTCGGGGTGGAGTGGAGGGAGTGCACGGTGCGGGTGGGGTATTTATCGGCCGAGGTCGGTCCATGGTGGGTCGGGTGCAGGAGAGCTCCAGAGGGGCGGAGAGGCCGGCGAACGGTGTCTGGGGGGTCCGGGATGGAGCTAGGGCTCGCGGCGTAGAGGATCGCGTGGCGAGGTGCGCGGAGCTGGGCCAATTTGGCCGGTCGCCGTCCAACTCCTCCGCGGCGCAACGGGGGACAGCGGCGTTAAGGCGAGGGGAGAGCTCTCCTCTGCCCGCAGAGTGCAGAGGCACGGGGCGAGGGTGAACGCGGGCAAGGGGGCCCTGGGGGGCCTGGGACGGCGACTACGGCCATGGCGACGCGACACGCACACACACAGTGAGCTAGGGGAGGTAGACGATGACGGTTTTGCAAAAACCCCCTGGCTCCTGTGCTCTGCTTTTCCTTCTTCTTTCTTTAATTACTTTTAGTCCTTCTGTTTAATTGCAGAAGCACTTCTTGATTTAATTTGAGGCACTAAATCAATTTATAAAAATTTGGCAAAATTTGTGGGGCCTTCCCATAATGTACAGAAGCTCCACAAAAATTGGCATAAAATAATAAAATGTTTTGAAACATTTTCTTTTATAGTGTTTTAATTAAGGCATTTTAATTTATTTTTACTTTGTTTACTTTTGAATTTTAAAACTAGTTTGAAAATATATTTGAGAGAGATAAGTAGTAAGGATGAAATGGGAGGGTTTGCAATACCACTCCACTAAATTTTGTTGGAAACAAAATGAGATCCTCACTTGGAGAATTTGTGTGCACTTGCCACTTTATTTTCTTGTTTTCTTTTATTTTATTCTCTTCTTTTCTTCTTGTTTTAAATAGAGCAACAACACACAAACAAGAGAATAGCAACACAAGCAAGAAATGAGATCAACACACATAATTTAACAAAAGTTTTTGTTGGCTCCCATTTTTGGAATTAATAATACTTGTTAATAATTTTGGGATGTTACAATCCTTCCCTCCTTAAAATAAATCTCGTCCCGAGATTTGCTAGGCTTAGGTACTAAAGAGGCCTGGGAATTCGCTCCTAAGATAATCTTCACGTTCCCAAGTTGCTTCTTCTTCAGAGTGGTTAGTCCACTGGACTTTGTAAAACTTGATCGCACGTCTTCGGGTAACACGAACATCTTCTTCGAGAATCTTGAGGGGTCTCTCGCGATAAGTCAAATCTTGGTTCAGGTCGATGGAGAGGTGGTCGATGTTTTTGAAAACATCAGGCTGGTCAGGAACTTCAAGACACTTCCGGAGCAAGGAAATGTGGAAGACATCATGATAATCTCCTAACTCCGGTGGCAATTCCAGCTGATAGGATACTTCTCCTCGACGAGCGATGATCTTGAAGGGTCCAATATACCTTGGCGCTAACTTTCCTTGACATGGAAACGTTGCATTCCTTTGAGGGTGTCACTCGGAGATAAACATAATCTCCGATACTGAAAGTGAGGTCACGGCGCTTGGTGTCAGCGTAACTCTTCTGACGGGATTGGGCAGTTTTGAGGCGTTCACGAATAAGCTGAACTTGCTCTTCAGCTTCACGGAGGGTATCTGGACCGAACAATTTGCTTCTCCGGTATCGGACCAATTCAGGGGTGTACGACACTTCTTGCCGTAAAGGGCTTCAAAAGGGGCCATTTGCAGACTGGACTGATAACTATTGTTGTATGAGAACTCTGCAAACGGAAGACAATCTTCCCACTTGGAACCATAGGATAGAACACATGCGCGAAGCATGTCCTCCAATATCTGGTTCACTCGCTCAGTTTGGCCATCGGTCTGGGGATGATAAGCTGTGCTAAATGCTAACTTGGTTCCGAGGGCTTCATGAAGGGATTTCCAGAATCTTGAGGTGAATTGCGTACCTCTATCAGATACAATCTTCTTAGGCACACCATGCAGGCTTACTATTCTGGAAATATACAAGTCTGCTAACTGAGCTCCGGTATGGGTGGTCTTGACAGGTATAAAATGAGCAACCTTGGTCAATCGATCAACGATGACCCAGATTGAATCATGGCCTCGGTTGGATCTTGGAAGTCCGGTAATAAAATCCATTCCAATCTCATCCCACTTCCACTCGGGAATTTTCAAAGGTTGAAGCAATCCAGCGGGTCGCTGATGTTCAGCCTTGACTCGCTGACAGATATCACACTTGGCTACGAAAGAACCAATCTCTCGCTTCATTCCATGCCACCAAAATCTTTCTCGAAGGTCTTGGTACATTTTGGTTCCGCCGGGGTGGATTGAATAAGGGGTCTCATGGGCTTCCTTCAGGATTAACTCCTTAAGTTCCGTGACATTGGGCACACAGATACGATCATTGAATTTCAGCACTCCTTCAGCATCTTCGGTAAAACCGGGTGCTTTGCCGAGGGAGATCTTCTTCCTAATTCCTTCAATGCTTTCATGACCTTTTTGGGCTTCTTTGATTTGATCCATCAGGGTTGGGGCTAACTCCAAATTGGCGAGATATCCATGGCTAACAAGTTCTAGTCCAAAATCTTCGAACTCTTTGAACAAGGCTGGTTGTTCGGCTTGGATCAGGGCATTCAGGTACAGGGTTTGCGACTAAGGGCATCGGCAACTACATTAGCCTTTCCGGGGTGATAGTGGATTCCAATATCATAATCCTTGATTAATTCCATCCATCTCCTCTGTCGCAGGTTCAACTCCTTCTGGGTGAAAATATACTTCAAGCTCTTATGATCCGTATAGATCTCACAGCGATGTCCCGCAAGATAGGGACGCCACTTTTTAAGAGCAAGACAACAGCAGCTAATTCCAGGTCATGGGTTGGGTAATTCTCTTCATGCGGTCGCAACTGCCGGGACAGATACGACACAACTTGCCTTCTTGCATCAAACGCAACCAAGTCCGAGGCGTGATGCATCGCAATACACGTCGAAACTCTGGGTGACGTCTGGCATAACCAGGATTGGGGTGGAGGTTAGTCTCTTCTTCAACTCTTGGAAACTATCTTCGCACTTCTGAGTCCATTCAAATTTCTTGTCCTTCTTCAACAGTTGGGTCAAGGCTTGGCTATACTGGAAAATCCTTCAACGAACTTGCGGTAATAACCGGCGAGTCCGAGAAAGCTTCGGATTTCAGTCACACTGGTTGGGGATAACCAGTCAATAATGGCTTGGATCTTCTCTGGGTCAACAGAAATTCCTCCAGCAGATACTATATGTCCGAGAAACGCCACTTCATGAGCCAAAACTCACACTTGCTAAGCTTGGCATACAGCTGGTGCTCTCGGAGGGTCTCCAAAACTAGACGCAGGTGTTCAGCATGCTCTTCTTCGGTCTTGGAATAAATAAGGATGTCATCAAGGAAAACTACCACGAACTTGTCGAGGTACTCCATGAAAATCTTGTTCATGAGATTCATGAAATAGGCTGGGGCATTGGTCAGACCAAAGGACATCACGGTGTATTCAAACAAACCGTAACGAGTGGTGAAGGCGGTCTTGGGAATGTCTGTCTCTCGGATCTTCAACTGATGGTATCCTGTCCGAAGATCGATCTTTGAAAAGACTCGGGCTCCGTTCATCTGATCGAACAGATCCTCGATCTTGGGAAGGGGTACTTGTTTTTAATGGTCACGTCATTTAGCCTGCGATAATCCACACACAGTCGTGTGGTACCGTCTCTCTTGTCCACAAAAATAATGGTGATCCCCAGGGTGAAGCGCTTGGACGAACAAGTCCTTTGCTGAGCATATCTGCCAACTGCTTCTTCAACTCAACCAGTTCTTCCGGATTCATCCGATAAGGCCTTTGGGATATTGGGGCTGTTCCTGGGATAAGCTCAATTATGAACTCAATTTCCCGGTCTGGCGGCATACCAGGCAATTCCTCAGGGAAAACATCTCGGAATAGGTGAACAACACGGATCTCATCTAGGGTGGGTCGAGCTATGCTCTCATGGCAGCCTGGTTGAGTGGTTGGGTTCAGACACATACTCCACTTCTACTTCTTTGTCGGTGGTGATGGATACAGCTCTTCTGGCACAGTCAATTCGACCATGGTACTTGGCTAGCCAATTCATACCGAGTATGACATCTATGCCTTGGGTTCCTAAACAATTAGGTCGGCTGCAAATTTTTCGCCTGAAATCTCTATGGCAGTATTTGGACAAAATCTCTTGGTTTCTAGGGTGGAACCAGGGATTTGTATACTCAAGGTTTTAGTTAGGAAGCCTTCTACTAAACCTCCCTTAGCAACAAACTCCTCGGTAACAAATGAATGTGTTGCACCAGAATCAAACAGAACAGTTGCAGGTACTGAGTTGACAAGGAACGTACCCAGCACAACATCTGGCGCATCCTGAGCTTCTTCAGCATTGATGTGGTGCAGACGACCCTTGACAACAGCAGCATTTCCGCGGGTGCGGCATTCTTGCCATTACCATTTCCATTGCGGCCTTGACCATTGTTCGGCGCATTGGGGCGCTGAACATTCCTCTTGGGATTGGGGCATTCCTTGGAGTAGTGACCTTTGTTGCCACATTCAAAGCAGACAACATTGGCATTGGGGTTGAAGTTGTTGAAGTTTCCTCTGGGACGGTTATTGTCATTGGGGCGGTTGAAGTTGTTTGGGCGGTTAGGGAAATTGGGGCGTGGAGCTTGGGGTGGTCGATAGGCAGGTTTGGGGTTTTGCTGAAAGATACGAGGCTTCTGACTGCTCGAACCTTCCTGAGCATTCATCCTCCTCTTGCGACCTTCAAACATAGACTTGCGCTTGGTCTAGCTGGATGGCTTTGTCCACAAGTGACTCCAGATCACGGAAGTCATGGATAACCAAGCACACTGCAGTTCATCATGAAGTCCACTCATGAAACGCTCCATCTTCTTCTCTTCTTTGTCGGTGTCATCAGGAGCATACCGAGATAAGTCGGTAAACTCCTCAAGATAACCGACCACATCTCTACTTCCCTGCCTCAGCTTACGGAATCATCCTTCTTCCTTCAATGAGTCCATAGGGAATGTGCTTCTTGCGGAATTCTCCTGGAACTCAGCCCAGTTGATGACATGATCAGCTGCTGGAGAGTCTTGGTAGTTTCCCACCAAGCTCTTGCAGGTCCAGCGAGATAGTGGGTTGCATAAGCACTTTTCATTTTCTCCCACAGCAGCAACTTGAAGATTGTTGTCGATGGTGCGAAGCCAATCATCGGCTCCAGGGGTGAAGTCCCTTGGAGAAGGTAGGTGGGTTGGTCTTCTGGAAATCGCCTAAGGTGGATCGCTGGTTCTCATTGCCATTGCCACCATTGTTGTTGTTGTTTTGTTGTTGTTGTTGTAAGCGGCTGCGAGTTGTTGTAAGGCAGCAGATGAGCTGGCGCTCTGCCGGGCATTTTCACGTTCCTCCATGATAAGCGAGAAGTTGGCGGGGGTTGGGTCCGGTGGTGGTGGTGCTGATCCTCCTTCCGCACGACGGGGCGGCATCCTGAAGCACACCGGGTATAAGAGGCAAGGCAAGAAAAGTTCGACTAAGGGAAAGACGATTTCGCAAGTGGTTGATTAATTTAAGGATTATATGAAAATATTTTCACAGATCTAACAAGACAAACATACTTATATTTCACAAACATCACATCAAGGAGTTCACAACAACATCAAGCTTACAACCTCAAGCTTACAACATCACCTTACATCTAAGATACATAGCATCTGGTTTCCAAAAGAACCACTACTCGACTCGACTAGTGATAGGGTCAACCTAATCCTGCGGTAGTGATCAAGTCACTCGCCTACTGAGGTGGAACCTCCAGCTCTAACACGTCAGCATCTGACTGGTAGAGTGGCTCCTCGGGATCCTCCTCCTCGTCCTCGAGAACTGCCTCGAGTGGCTCCTCCTCGTCAACTAACTCCTCCTCATCATCTCCTCCTCACAGTCCATCTCCTCCACAAAGTCATCATCGTCACTGAGGAAAGCGTTGTTCTCCTTGCGGAGATCCGCCCTCCTCCTCCATCTCGTCAGTATGGTGCTCTAGATCCTCGATCAGCTGGTCCTGCTCCGCCACCTTTTGCGGAGCTTCACGATGGTCCTCCTCAGCTGGGCCCTCTTCCGAGAAGAGCGACCTTCTCCTCCAGCAGCTTCTCCTCACTCTCGCGAAGCTCAACGAGCGACTCGCGGTCAAAGCGAAGCTGAATCCTAGTGCGTAACAGATCATCCTGAGTGTGCTGAAGTAAGAGCTCCATGTCCATGATGTAGCTCCCAAACATCGGGTGGCAAGGGGAAGGAGTAGGGTGTCCTCGCAGTTGCGCCTCCCGTAGAACCGGAAACGGGAGTCTACTAACTCCGCCTTGTGCTCCTCACAAAGTCGGGCTAGCATCCTCTGTGTAGCAGTACAGAGACCGTCAACCCAGGTGGCCTCCTTGGTGGTGAAGACGAGCGTCCTGGAACTGGGAGACTTGATGTTCCTGCGAACTGACGACCTGATGAGCCAGCTCAGCCTTCCGACACCGTGAACATCAATCTGAGCTCCCTCAAACTCTGGAGCGGGGCGACCTAACAGCTTGTCAACTCGAACAAGTCACTCTCGAACGTCAGCTTGCTATCCTTCTCCAACTGAACGAACTCGGTCCAGTGGAGTGCCATCTACAAATTTTTAAGCAAATTTTAAGTTAGTAGCTGACGAGTGTACCAAAATTTTAAATGTAGTGGGCAACAAGTGAGTCGAAATTTAAGTTTAAGAGAAGTGTGCACAATTTTAAGGGTACAAAGAAAATATGATATTTAATGAGAGTAAAATTTTGTATAAGTAAGAGGATTGGAGATAAGCAGTTTTCAAAAATACTTCTTCCTTTCTTTTAGAAATTCATCTTTTTGTAACATTTGACAACGACCATGCTAACTAAGGTTTCCTAAAGTCAGGATGGCTCTGATACCAAGTCTGTGGGGACCCCGGACTAGCTGTCCGAAATACCCGATTATGCTTAACACAACGATCCCGTGATCAGTCTGTCGTTGCACATAATCCGAATTGGATACCAAAGTTTACATCCATTACAGTACCGAATAAAAAGTCTTACATAAATGGTCATTTAGACCAAGTTCTTACATAGGTGCCTTCATGGGCCAAACCAAAATATCAGCGGAAGCTACGGCGTAGTAGACATCATTCTAACGATGACGACCCGACAGGCAGCTGACTTGTGGAGATCCTTAGTTCGCATAGAAGTCACCATACTCCTGCTCGGCGTAGTGCTCCTCCTCGTAGTCTGGCTAGGACAATAGCCAGGGACGAAACCAATATGAGTACATTTGAATGTACTCGCAAACTACCCCAACATGAGTATGCACTAGTTTTATTTTTAACTTTCAAACTTTTATTTTTTAACATCTCTATATCTTTATTGAAAAAGGTAAGAAGAGTTTTATAACTGTTTTTAAAAGAAGTCACCATCTCTTTTGTTTCTCCAAAAACTTCCCTTTTCCTGACCAGGGCTCACCATGGTCCATTTATTCCCACAACTTATACCACTCCATTTGGTATAGTTGTTTAACACCATCACCATTCAGTTCTTTAAACTTAAAAGCTTTTTCCAAAAACTTGCACATGATCTTAGGACAGCTTCCCAATTGTCCATATCCGAGGACTCGGCTATTCGAATAGTTTTGACCCTCTGCAGAGGTAGCACGCTTTTATCCCACATCCATCCGGTAACTCATCGTGTCAGCCACGTCCCGCCATACAAGGTGTATGCGAAGTTGAGCCACCGACCCTAGCCTCTCCTTTGCTCATGCTAGTATAGGATCCTACCCATATGATAATTCCCACCAACACTCAGTCCGGTCCCCGTCGGCAACCCTAAGTGTGAGGACTCATATGTTTTTCCCGGCGACCACATTTATGAAGTCTTCAATCCTCCTCCTTATCTTTCCATAGAGTTTGAGCGAGGACCCAGGTCAGGGGAGTTCACAAACCATCCCCTCATGCATAACGGAGTCATCTCCGTCGATGAGGTATCCCATACTAATAAGAGCAAATTATATGACTAAGCCCCGTTCCCATATGGGGGTAAATGTGGTCGCACAGATTAAGATTGGTTGTCATAGTACTAGGACACTGTGCATTTTTCATAAACATCAACATCTTTCGTTTCTCCACTTCAATACCGACATCTCGGTATTCCATAACCACACAAGTATTTTCAAAGGAGTTTTGAATAAACAACATTGTTTTCCATCCTAAAGTTTCATATAACTACTACATAGGGTGGCAAAATAATTTCCATACATTTTTGAAAAGGTTTTGTAAACCATTGGTTTTAAGAGTAAATCATTTGATCAAAGTAGATGCATATATGTTTAGGTGCAAGCTCAGAGAGTAGCTTGCCTTGCTCGGCAAAGTGGCCTTGATCTTGATCTTCAGGTTCAACAAATTCCCCGTCCTCGATAAATCCAGCAACGTTCTCGTCTAATCGATAAACAAACAAATACAAGCAATCACTAAACTATTCAAACAACATCACAACATCACAGTATCACAATCCTAAATGCTCTAAATAGCCACTGGAACATCAAACAATACAAATTGATTTCAAAACATTTGAAAAAACATTATTTGTTTAAGTCCAAATTATGGCAGAAACTTGTTAAACAAGTTTAATTCCACAACTTGAGTTCTGTTGGTCACAAAAATACAAACTAAATTTCTATAGAAAGCTACTGATGTGTAGAAGACAACCCAATTTGAATTGGATCAATTGGAGTTACCAAACTCCCTACACATTGGTTTGAATCCAGTAGCTTAATAATCAAGTTTTGGCAATCAAATAAGTTCTGTTGTTTCAAAAATTAAATCCTTTTAGGGGTAAGTAAGCATGGCTATATGTGAGCTAAAAAATTGGTCCTAACCATTTGGGTCAACCAATAAACATATTTGTTTGTTTTAGTCCAGAAGGGTTTATCTTAAAGTCAACAATTAATGTTGCTTAATTAATTCTACCAAAATTAGGGAGCTAATACAAGGCAGTACTAAGCTAGCAAAATTGGTTTGGAATTATTTGGACTAACAGAGTATCAGAAACAAACAAGTTTAGATTTTAAACCTTCTGTGGCACTTTCAATAATACTTTTTAATTATTTAATTAAATGACATGAGTCCAATTGGGTTGGTTAAACAATTTATAAGCTTTCCAGAACAATTGAGTTTGATTTATTTGGATTCCTAAATCTCAAGTTATTGATTTTTAAAGTTGATACCAGTACTGATAATTCCAGAGAAACTAATTAGGAAAATCTAACTGTTCTGGATAATGCTGAGATTGCTGACATGGGGGTCCCACTGGTCAGCGGCACAGCGTACGCAGGGAAATTAATAAAACCCTGACGAGCGGGGCCCGCTCGTCAGTCTCTCTCTCTCTTTCTTTTCTAACCGAAACGGTAAGTTACCGTTGGATGGAGATCCAACGGTCCGCGACGAATCCATCGGCGACGACCATTTCTGGGCGGCGCCGTGGCTCCGGCGACGGCGAGGTTGGGCAAAACCTCACCTAGAGGGCTCGGGAAGGCTCGGGGACGGTGCAGGGCGACGGCGGAGGCTCGGGGAAGTTCGTGGTGCTACTGGAGCTTGCTGGGGCGGCGTGAATCGTCGACGGCGAGCCGCTGAACTTCCACGGCCACGGCAGCGGTCTCCGGCGATGTCCTGGCGGCGTCTCTGGGCACAAAACAGAGGGGAAAAAGGCTCGGGTGAGTGCGGGGAGTACGGGGATCAAGGTGGCGTGGTCAGTGGAGGAAGGGGAGCAGTAGCACGGCACGGCCGTGTCGGCGTCCACCTTCGGATGCGGCGGAGCGTCGAGGAAGCTCACGGGCAGCTGGAGCTTCGAGGGCGTGGCTCCGCCCTCCTGGCGGTGCACTGAGGAGTGGAGAGAGTGAGAGAGGTCGGGGTGGAGTGAAGGGAGTGCACGGTGCGGGTGGGGTATTTATCGGCCGAGGTCGGTCCATGGTGGGTCGGGTGCAGGAGAGCTCCAGAGGGGCGGAGAGGCCGGCGAACGGTGTCTGGGGGGTCCGGGATGGAGCTAGGGCTCGCGGCGTAGAGGATCGCGTGGCGAGGTGCCGCGGGCTGGGCCAATTTGGCCGGTCGCCGTCCAACTCCTCCGCGGCTAGCAACGGGGGACAGCGGCGTTAAGGCGAGGGGAGAGACTCTCCTCTGCCCGCAGAGAGTGCAGAGGCACGGAGGCGAGGGTGAACGCGGCAAGGGGGCCCTGGGGGGCCTGGGAGCGGCGACTAGGCCATGGCGACGGCGACACGCACACACACAGTGAGCTAGGGAAGGTAGACGACGACGGTTTTGCAAAAACCCCCTGGCTCCTGTGCTCTGCTTCTTCTCCTTCTTCTTTCTTTTAATTACCTTTTAGTCCTTCTGTTTAATTGCAGCAGCACTTCTTGATTTAATTTGAGGCACTAAATCAATTTATAAAAATTTGGCAAAATTTGTGGGGCCTTCCCATAATGTACAGAAGCTCCACAAAAATTGGCATAAAATAATAAATGTTTTGAAACATTTTCTTTTATAGTGTTTTAAATAAGGCATTTTAATTTATTTTTACTTTGTTTACTTTTGAATTTTAAAAGCTAGTTTGAAAATATTATTTGAGAGAGATAAGTAGTAAGGATGAAATGGGAGGGTTTGCAATACACTCCACTAAATTTTGTTGGAAACAAAATGAGATCCTCACTTGGAGAATTTTATGTGACACTTGTCACTTTATTTTCTTGCTTTTCTTTTTATTTAATTCTCTTCTTTTCTTCTTGTTTTTAAATAGAGCAAACAACACAAAACAAGAGGAATTAGCAACACAAGCAAGAACATGAGATCAACACACATAATTTAACAAAAGTTTTTGTTGGTTCCCATTTTTGGAATTAATACTACTTGTTAATATTTT